>JAFMSR010000001.1:18518159-18560659 GCA_022818135.1 Saxidomus purpurata | reverse complement strand
GATTCACTAGACTGAAAAACACTGCTATTCCATCCGTTAATATGTGTATTTCCGATCGAGTCTGTCTTTGCAAGAGTCACATGTGTCCGTAACGAGTTCCCGCTCTCCGGCTGATGTGAAAAAGGCACCTGACCTTGAAGGTCATCAGGTTGACCTTGAGTCTGTTGTGAAGGTGAATGAAACTGACTATTACTAAATCGTTCATCTAAGTGGCCCAGCCACATGTTGAACTTTGACCTTTCTTCACAAGTAATGGCAGGATGAATGAGGGAGTAAGACAGTAACTGGCGACTCTCTTCAATGTAGACGCCGTGTTCAATGGAATGAGAGAGGATATGGGGTATGAGGTTTAGGTACTCATTTTTGGCTTTTATGTTTCCAGAGTGAAGCAATGGAAGGTGAATCAGGAGTTCCTGAATTGCCTTTTCCTTTGGTTCCTGGGACAGCTTGCAGATGTACACTGAAATGGAACAAGAACAATTTCAGCACGGGAACCAGTCAAATAATCAGTTAACAGCAGTTGATATTAGTTCTTAACAGCAGTCTGTATAAATACTATCCTACATTTTCCTTTCGACCAAGATATATATCCGCAAAGGTAATTATATATATTTATAACTTCTAAAATCTGCAGCAGAGGATCCTACATGCAACTAATAAACTAATAAAAAACTGTGAACACACTTCTGTTTATAATTAATTGGATAAGTCTGTTCCTTCAACACAGAATATTTCACATAAATCTTAATGGTATTAAAGTAGCATCTGTTGGGACCATAGCTTTTGTTATCTACACTTCCACTATTATGTCTATAACATGACATCTCCATTGTTCAAAATGTACTTTCTATTATTAAGAATGACAGGGGAATTGCAATATGCTACATACAGACATACCAGAAAGCATAACCAGAAAAACAATAGAGCTCTACGTACATTCTATCACATACAGAAGGTTTCTGTTATACACTGATCATTTTAACAGACAACAATATCAAATTTTTTTTTGCATGGAGACAGAGTTTGCTAGTTATACTGGTCGGACAGCTAACGAACGCATACCAAGTTCGATCCCAATCCAGGCAAGATTTTGATTTTTAACCTCCAACTTTTGTTCGTAGGCGGTAACATAGGAGCTGTCTGTAAAAATAGGTTGAGAAACCAAGCTGCATTAATTAGATAGTTACCCCCTTGACTTCTTTAAACAGGCATACAACCAAAATCAAACACAGTAAACAAGACTGCAAAATTTGTAAAAATAAAGCATTAAAAAACATTGCAACATTAAAAACGTGGAGGAGCACAGACCTATGCTTATGTCTCAGTGTGGGAGTGGTAGCAGACAAAGTCTGAATTATCATTTATGTGTTCCATTTTATACTTAGGGTCAACTCATTGAGTGATATTTACTTTTGTCTGCGTCCTTAATGAAAATAAACACTACAAAATGAGAAACCATTTTGTCAAAATGTATGAATAAAGAACTCATTAAACATGACGCTGAAAAATCTAGATCTGACCGAAATACAATTCGTACATTTAAAATTCAAAAGTAAAAGCACAGACAGATCTTGTTTGATTAAATATTCATGACACTTACAGTTACAAGCTTTGGATTCAATCAAATTATTTAAAGGTTAAATGAAATTACCCCAGCCAACCAATGTAATCAGTCCAAGGCAACATTCCTAAACACCAAACTAAGAAGGGACTGTTCCTTTTAGCAGGGCATTTTTACCTTATATTCAAAGGGCTGGTATAGAGAGGCTTTCCAGCTGAAATTTCTTTAAATCATGCAGGTTTCCCCAAAATAAGGCTAAGATTAATCCATGATTCTTTTGTCCCCTTTAGATAATCATCACACTCATTTATTCATAATAGAGGGGATAGGGGGCCTCTCGCCAAACCTGAAAAAACTGCCTCGTTTTGGTCAGTGAGTTGCTTAAATCTGAACAACTAACAGTTTGCAAATGAGAATCAAGTCAATTTGTCCTTTCTTCATTTGAGATTGAATCAAAGATAATAAGAGTGGTAAATTTCTGACTATAAATTAATTTTGTAGCTAGTAACTTTTCCTGGTTAAGTCAGCACCAAACTTAAAAATTTTAATTTTCAACAACAGTTACAGTCAATCATATGACTTTTTTGTTTTCAAATTTCTCAGATTGATTTATGAACCATGTTCATTGGTCAGACTGTCACATTCAATAATGAATTCTATTATCTAGCGTCAGATGTGTTCCCCCACCCTTATGTTTTAAAATATGGTCAGTATAAGAAAACTTTTTGTGACCAATCTTTTCAGAAGCCTTCGGTTAGTTCAAATTACCTCTATTAAGCAGATTTCGACCTAGCCAATGAACATAGTAAAACTTTAGTAGTATCATGGTATTTTAAGTATCATTAAGTAAATATGAATGAAAAGGCTTTTATGAGAGCTTTTATCATTTACAACCCAAAAGCCGCACTTGTTCATTTACTTACAGAAAACTCAATCAATACATTACACACTCTCCAACCAAATAAATGGTGTTTTTATGTTAATTTGTCACAGTTCTCCTCACCAAAGATCACTGGAGAAATATTTACGTAGATATATGGGCAGAAACACTATTTGCACAGTAAACAAAATACAGAGGGATTATGGTAACCAGCTGAACACGTGTAACAAACAAGCCGAGCAATCAGCAGACGTCCTGTTTCAAAATCAGCTTTTCAACAGTCACCCGTCTAATTTTCTAAAATGGCTAAAATGGTATAGACGTCTTTAAATAACTGAGAAAGACGTTAATACATTCTAAGTAAGAACATGTTCTAAATGCCAATATGTATTTGAAAAGCATTAGAATAATTCTATTAAATGTACCTTTTGCAATCAAGTCAGAAATCTTATTGAAATATTTTCTTTTGCGTGCTTCAAAGGTTAAACTACCGCATTTAATAACACTTTCAATACAACTTTCTAAACTCTAAGGAATAATTTAATTCACTGAATAAGTTTTAGATGAAACTCGGATTCTAATATTGGCAAAAAACTGGTGTAATCCATGTCTGTATAACTGTATATACATACAACAATTTTACATTCAAACAAAATCAAACTCATAATCTTTAGATTTCAATAAGCATACAGTAAAATAACAATTACTCTCTACTTATGTCAGACTAAGGTATTTGTGGAATTATATCATGTAGTTTTCTAACAATACCCTATTTCACATTTTTTTAAATTGTAAATGTATACATCCATTTCTGAGTTACCATATATCTCATGGTCATGATACTGTAGTTGACCTTGATCTCCTTATTCAAGTATCACATTTTAAAGGCATAAAAAGTTTGACCTTGACCATTTACTTTTAGCACAACACCTTACTTATACATGTATATAGTAAATACACGAACATGACATCCTAGGCAACTCTTGGAATTTACAAGGGCACCAGGTTATGGTCAGGGGACTGTGACCTTGACCTTTTATGCTATAGACATGATAGATGCAGCATACTGTGACCTTGACCTTTAAAACTATACAATGTATGCAATACACTGTTTTACTCCATTAAATACATCATGCAATGCATTGTAAGTAACATGACTGTGATATATGCATGGAATTGGCATATCTATTATGTGTATACAGCATGATATCATAACCACAACTTCATTATCTCTTGCTGCAGCTCTGAATATACACATGTACATGACATTTTCTTGAAAACCTTGGCCTTCACTTACATTTATATGAGAAAAACAAACAGAAATTTTTAGAAACAGAAATAAATATCACCCGCATACTGGCAAAGCGCCACTTTGCATGATAATTTTTCCCTTTCATTAAAATTCCGGCATGTGCATCAAGAGTCATTTCACTGGTTTGTGAATCATGATAGAGGCAACACATGCTTATCTCTTTTTCAGTTTTCTATATTTAGAACAGTGGCAGTCTATGTGAGCAAACCCTTTACCGATTTTTTTAAAATGCCAGGACTTCTAGATTTTTCATTTTGATTTTGGTTAGTACCATAAACTGTTCAAAGGGCTTTATATTTAAACGTTACTGACTGAACCTACGGACAAGTGCAGATCATGACCAGACAGTTACAAGTATAGATCAGTACCCTCAATGATTTTACAGCCTGACAGTTCTAAGCAAGGAAATTTTCTTGATCATTAGGCAAGGACACCTCACATTAGCAAATGATAAATGAGAATTATGAGAGCATTAAATAAGAGTTATTAGAATAGACTCTCTCTTACCCTAACATACGAACATATAAATACCATATATTTCTCAGAAATAATGACTGAAACTCTTTTAACGTCTTAATTTCATGTTGAGTCAAAACATGATAGTTGACACTTCACCCATCTCAAGAAGGCGGACAACCTACCCTGCATGGTTTGTTTACTTTTCCTATTGTTTTTCAGTTTTGTGAAGACTACAGTTTTATTTTCAGATGACTGATTTAATACTGAATAATAGGGAAATATTGGATACCCCAGGGTGTCGGTTTCCGGAAGAAAAGACAGGTAAATGTGCACTGTGGGACCACTGAGTAAAACTGCATCAGAATGATTGATGATCAGGTAGTAGAAATAAATGTTTGCATTATTTGAAATCACAGTAGAAACATCTTTTCTATTTTATATGATGCAACAGTATTAAAATAAAGCCATCCTTTACACACACTATAAAGGAGTATGTTTATTCCTATCTAAACTGGCTGATAGTATGGTCTGTATGATTTTTATGAAGTAAATTAATACGAAAATGCCTTCAATGAACAAAATTATGAGTAACAAAGCCCGCATACTTTTCTGCGACTTGTACACAACATTCTTCTCAATACTGACCTACATGCCGCTACTGTGTGATAGCATAAGAGTCACAGATCATCTCATGATCTACCACAGCACAAGCCGACAACGCATGTTCGTCCAAATCAGCGTAACCAACAGAAATTGCATCTGCGATAAAGTGCTTTAAAGCAAAGACTGACTGCCTGACTGCCTGACTGTCATTCCAAATATGGCTGCACTAATGATGCCTATAGTTAAAGAGAAATTTTAAAGTCATACGCTTCATTTAGCCGTAAGAAATTACATTATGATTACCTGGATCATTAGCCTCATCTTCCTGCATTTCTACATCTTTATCATCGGTTATTCGCTGCTGTAACATCTGCACCAGAAACCGACAGTGGCGCGGAGGAATTAACTTGAGCAATGAGTACAACACTACTGTTTGCTCGCACGTGCTCCAACTGCCGAACCATGTCGTCACTGAGTTCACCTGATCTCGAAACATGTTATTCGATTTCATCCTCATTATTTTAATGTCTTCAAAGTCATCCTTAGCTAAACCATTTTTATCCTTTTGTTTATTTCCTTCTCGCCACTTCTAAGCTGTGGTTTTATGTTTGAGATCTGGTACAATAGTTTTACTGTTTTAACCACTACTTCATGATGATCGGAGCTCAGTTAACATGACTGTCTGCAAATAGAACATGTAAACTGATGTTAATGATACGCAAAAAGCCAAAACGCGTGAATATCTTCTTGTTTACCTGTGACACAAATTTACCGACATTCATCGTTCTTGTACAAAAATGTTGGCACACTGGAAATCAATGTCATTCTGTGCATTTCTGATGAAATACGTCGAAGAAAAAATATATCTGCAGCTCGCTCAGTTGGAGATGCAACAAAGAATGACAATAAATATTTATTCTCTTGCATACGTTTTGTTAAACAGATCCTTGGAAACTGTTATGTCTTCATGTCCAGCAAAAACAACGAGAAACTAATGGAAACCTGCAGCAGAAACAGGTACCTGATTGACAATGCATATCTGCTTTGTCAATAACAATGCAACTGTGCCAACTTTCATGTTATTTTAGGAAGTGAGCCCTATATTTTTTAAAAAGCTGAAGGTGGGATGATGGGGGAGGCTTAATTTGAAAAACAAGCATATTTTGCAACTTCTATCATTTTTTTCCATGCACAACGTGCATATATATTTTTACATGCAGTCAATAATCATAATACTATTGTCTATGAAACATTTCTCAGGAACAACCCAATACTAGAGTTTCACAACAAACATGAACACATTTTTGACAGCTAGCAAGTAAAGACTGTTTTGGGATTTAGTGTAACACTGTGATAATCTAATCTATCCACAAATTTTCACAGTGCCTCATGTAAGTGGTAAAAGTCCTTTTCCCAAAAATACCTTGCTAAGTCCAAGAGGCAAAATGTTGTAAAATTCAATTTGTGCCCTCGAAGTGTTCAAACCGACGACCTTTTGCATGAGCAAGTAAGATTTTAAAGGTCTTATATCATCTGTACTAAATTTAGTCTTAATTTGGATACATAATAACAAAGCTACAGAGCAAACTATGATATTGGACAAACACATAATGAGGGTTGACAGCAAAACTGCAGTAACTTAAACAAAATAAAGGACTTACAACAGTTTTGCGTTCAACCCTCGTATAATAATTATGTTCTGGAGCACTTATGATTTCAACAATTATGTCCCACTTAACTTTAAGAATTACTGCACTAACTAATAGTGCTTAGAATATCTTTCCGTCGCAATAACATTTTACACAATAGTTTTACGCGTATTACGTAAATCGCATTAACTGACATAACTGCTTGGTTTAAAAAGCATCTGTTGCAATTTAAGTAGGTGCATTATGGCTTAATTAATTCAGCTTAATGAGTCAATGCTAATAAAAAGCATAACTGAACGCTGACTGTTCTATTAAGTATATAATAATACAGAAAAACCAAGCAACAAGAAACTCTTTGTTCAACCGTCAATTTCAACGAACAAGAAGTTGTCAAGGAAAACCACATTGATCTTCACGCCCAGTAAAACTTTTATTTACATAGTACTTGACGTAAGTTATTTCAATCATGAGAATATATTTTCAGACTTCAAGGACATCATCAGGATCAGAAAGTAAGGTCGACAAAAATATTAATTGACAAGACACATTGATTTGTTCCCATATTATTACGTAAATATTATTTGACCTTGTATCCAGATCTTTTTGTTCTACGATTACTGTTTACGACAATTATCATTATTGTGACTTTTCAGCAAACTTGTACAGACATTATGACTAACGCCAATTAACATTATACGTTAAATGACCTTTACTTATATACATCCATTGTTAAAAACCCCCATTAAATCAATTACAAAGGTCAAAGTTTAGCGTTTATGTGCATATGTTTATCAGTTTTAAAAACAGTTATTTCTTTTACAGACAGAAATGTGATTCCCCTCGGAATACAATGAACCGTCACCTCCAATGCCGTATCGAGTTCAACGCAGAAAGATATATCAGTTCAAAAAATCAGGAATGCTCGTAATCTTTCTACGCTATCCCTTTGTTTGCGCTATAGAAAATAGAACTCCTAAAAGATTGACAAACGATATACCAACTTATTTAAATAGGTCCTTTATTTGCATACAAATACAGTTCAGTGACCCGCACAAAGTATTGAAGCTGTTATTTTTCACTGGTTGATTGGGTAAAGAGAAAAATAAGCAATATTTATATATGGTATCTAGATGGAAATCAGCATGACCAGGACTTTGAGAATCCCTACCTTTTAAGCTAATACTGGTCAAAACTCCTTGAAGTCCAGTCTAGGAGCAACAGAGTTAATACGTTAACTATGAAAGATTTGTGCAGAACATGACCTTTTCATTTTTCTATAATCTGTCTATGTGTAATAAATGAATTAAATGTTTCTTTTCTTCCTTGTAATAGCGGACATACCTTAACACTGTCTTCCTTTGCTCAATTTTCCCCTAATTTGAAAAAAAAATCCCTTGCCAATTTATATACTATGACATTTTGAAAGTGCCATCAAGTAAAATCAATTTTTTTTCCAGAATCCCCTTAGCAGAAGCCCTGTTTATATGATTTGATCTAATGTCTTGATTTTTTAAAATTCTAGAACCCAATTTCACATAGAGCCCATTTAAGGCTAACATTCTCACCAAGCTTTTTAGCCTCCAAGAGTACTAACAACGTTTTTCTATGATTTGATCTGAAGACCTAATGAACACTAGTGTCACAAAGTTGTTTAACCCAACAAACTTGACAGTGTTTTAATATTTGACCCATTAAACAAATTTTTAGGCCAAGTTTAATATATTCTACATCACATTTGACCTAGATTTTATAAGATAAATATTTTGACCAAGTCTTATAACAAGAGGGCCAAGATGGCCCTATATCGCTCACCTTGGTACAAGTCCACTTGCCTGGTGGAAGATCACTAGATAATGTTATGTACAATACGTTTTCCTATATACGTCTTTGTAAAACAAGTGACCCCCCCCCCCCGGGCAAGGTCAATTTTGACCCCAGGGGCATCATTTGAACAAACTTTGAAGAGGCAAAGCTACATGCCAAATATCTAAGCTCTAGGCCTTGTGGTTTCAGAGAAGATTTTTAAAGTTTTTCCTATATAAGCCTATGTAAAACTAAGTGACGCCTGGTGCGGGGTCAATTTTGATCCAGGGGTCATAATTTGAACAATCTTGGTACAGGTCCCCTAGACAATGCTACATGCCAAATATCTAAGCTCTAGGCCTTGTGGTTTCAGCTAGAAGATTTTTAAAGTTTTTCCTATATAAAGCCTATGCAAAACTAAGTGACCACTCCTGCGGGGTCAATTTTGACCTGGGGGTCATAATTTGAACAATCTTGGTAGAGGTCCACTAGACAATGCTACATGCCAAATATCTAAGCTCTAGGCCTTGTGGTTTCAGAGAAGAAGATTTTTAAAGTTTTTCCTATATAAGCCTATGCAAAACTAAATGACCACCCCCGCAGGGTCAATTTTGACCCAGGGCTCATAATTTGAACAATCTTGGTAGAGGTCCACTAGACAATGCTACATGCCAAATATCTAAGCTCTAGGCCTTGTGGTTTCAGAGAAGAAGATTTTTAAAGTTTTTCCTATATAAGCCTATGCAAAACTAAATGACTACCCCCGCAGGGTCAATTTTGACCCAGGGCTCATAATTTGAACAATCTTGGTAGAGGTCCACTAGGCAATGCTACATGCCAAATATCTAAGCTCTAGGCCTTGTGGTTTCAGAGAAGAAGATTTTTAAAGTTTTTCCTATACAAAGCCTATGCAAAACTAAGTGACCACCCGTGCGGGGTCAATTTTGACACTGGAGTCATAATTTGAACAATCTTGGTAGAGGTCCACTAGACAATGCTACATGCCAAATATCTAAGCTCTAGGCCTTGTGGTTTCAGAGAAGATTTTAAAAGTTTTTCCTATTTGTTGCCATAGCTACCAGAGTTCTGCATGGAATGGAATTCTTTAAACAATTTTGGTAGAGCTTCATGCAAGGAACATTCCTGCATAGTTTTATCAACATTGGCCTAGTGGTTTCAGAGGAGATGTCATTTGAATCAAAATGATGACGGACGACGGACAACGGACAATCATCAATTAGAAAAGCACACCCTGGCATAGCCAGGTGAGCTAAAAATCAAGCAAAAATGTGTAATTTTAATTGTTGAATGTTTTTCTATGATTTCACTGGGCAGCTTAGTTTTTACAACAATCAAGTTGTACTGAGTTCCACACAGTTTTATCGAAGTTTCACACAGTAACGTAACCGAATTTCATACAGTTTTAACAAAGTTTCCGTTTTAACCGAGTCTCACACAGTTTTACCAAGATCAACTGGTAAAACTACAATTCATACAATCATGTCATATAGATCAGCCTTTAGACATGGTAAGAATTTTCTTATTACACTAGGTGAAATAGTTGTTAAATGTTTTTACCAAAATATGAAATGTTCCATTATGATTTACTGATGACAGCCCAACTTGACACACTGTCAGACAGACATACAAATATTAAACAGTCGAGCATTGATCACTATAACACACGCTTTGGTTCTTTGGCTCATGAAAGCTAAAAATGCTAAATTTTCAGAATTTTTACCACTTCCCTGACCATTGTTCTATGATGACCATATAATGATATACATGTACATAAAAAACATAAATTTCGGTGACCAAAGAAATGAGGCAGGTGAATCAAATGAAAACCAATATAGAAAGTAAATTCTGGCACACGAACAGACAGATGCCTGTCTGGCCTTTGGGTCTCATAACTAAACTGAATACTAATTATTAATATATATACTTAAGCAGGGTTCGACACTAACGCAGTCCCGCGATCCCGAGGACACCAAAATCTTGGGAGGGACTCCTTAACTCCCAAATCAGTTGTTCTGCCGGGACTCCTAAGTTTTCGGGGGAAAAGTCAATAGTTCTGTTAGTTATTTCAGGGACGCTTCATTCCCGGGTATTTGTACGCATGCTTTTCACAAGAGAACGCTTAAAAATCTGATGACGAATCAACGGGACGCATGAAATTTTTGTCAAAAATAACCGCAATATACAATACACAGCTTGACAGCTGAAGAAATGTAAAGGCGTCGTTTTGTGCTCTCAACCAATTAGAACGCGAGGTTTTCCAATACTTAATTACTGCACAGGTAGGTGGTCGTAACACCCGATAATCAATTTAACGGGATTAAATGATGCTTTAATTTGCGGTGTGTCTGCTGTGAAGTGACATTAAATTAAGCGTGTTTGCCGATTAATTATCGGCTTATTACAGTTGTTTTTCGGAACCGTCGACAAACTTAATGCCTTTTTTTTTTTTAAATGTGTAACACTGAGATCAATTAGCGGCGTTTATGCAGAGAAGAAACTGTTTTTTTCGGGACCGTTTACGAATTAAAAGTGACATTGAAAGAGCATAAATTTTTAAAACTGCATATCAAAATACCGGCGTGTTTCCAATGAAGTGACTCGAAAGTTATTGTGTTTGCAGACTAATGACCGCTAATTACCGCCACCGTTTTTTCGAGTTAATGAGAAGTAATCACTATTCAACTTAATATAGTTTGAACTATTGTTTGGCCACGTACTTGTAGAGAAATGACTTGTTTGCAATGAAAATTACTTCCTTTTATCGGCCCGTTCACGATTCACACGCATATATATATATTTTTTTTTAAATAAAAATCATGTGATTATAATGCTTATAAGGAAGGAATTTAACACCGTAAATATTTTGAATTTCTTTGTATTTTGTATAAACATCAAATATTTTCTATGCAATCCACATTGTAGTGCCTGCTTGAATAAAAAAGTTTAAACAACGCTTTTGTTTATTTTTAACATACTATTTCAGGTTATACTTGCATAATATGCGTGAAATAATAGGTTTTTAACTTGACTTGAGTAAAAGTAGGAGGGATTTCTGATTTTTAGGAGGGACTTCTGATTTCAAAAGTAGAAGTCCCATCAGGATTTCTGGTTTAAAAGTTAGTGTCGAACCCTGTGAAGGACAAAAGTTCTGTCTGGTATAATCAACTAAAATTGGATATTTTGTTCATAATTAGAAAAGCATACGAATATCATCATTTTCGAGTCAATTTACACATTTTCAATATTCGTAACGTCAAATAGAATGTTCGTGTGCGTAAAACGCGCGTGCAACATGATGATTGTGTCGTATGCTCACTGTCCTCCAGCCGACATAAAACACGCAAGTTTTTCTATCTTGAAAGCTTCGTAATTACAACATATGTTGAGTATTCGTCTAAATTTTTATGTCTTTCAATAGGAATATCCTTTGGTAACAAAACTCACTTGAAATTTTGGTGATTATAAGCTTCATGTACATAAAATTCAGATAAATGTGAAATTCATGGTTTATACCGTCACGGTTGATTGAATGATTTGTATAGAATTCTTAACACCTTGTTATGTAGCAAGCAGTCTCAAAATATAAATTTGCAAATAAAAAATAATTAAAATTTAATAAAACAATTTTGAACCGGACAGAACTTTTGTATATTTTACATCATATGTGTACATGAACATGATAGTTACTTTCCTTACATTTTTTCATATACTAAATATATTCTTAGTGTGTCAACTTTTAGTCAAACTTCAGTTATATCCAAAACATTCTGCCAGTTACCATAGCAACACATGGAAAGAACCAATAACAGGCATTGTACTGATTTACAAACCAATTGTCCACTTTCATTTTAACTAAACATTTAAAACTTTAACAGTTAATCTACATGTACTTGTAGCATTAAATATTCTAAAATGTATTTAATACCTTCACAAATCCCTTACCTTTTTTTCCAGTAATCCATTCAGAAATTTAAATTTACACTACCAAGCCTTTTTTCGCTAAAAATGAAACACAATCCCAAAATTCTCACTGCCCGTATGAAATACAACCAACCATGTTTACACTTTTTTATGTACGAGAGATAATCGGCAACATTTTTCTGTTATCACCATGGTAGTTCAGCCTGAGTGAGTCAAGTATGAATGAAAAACATTTACCAACAAATACAGCACAGTGTGTATACAGTTTTACATAGAGACATGATTCAACTGTTAATCAATATGGCACGCTGCTTATAATATCTATGGCATTATAGACATAACTTGGGAAACATGTTTCCCCCAGTCAATGTAAACAAAACTTATGATATAGTTAAATATATATATACAAGGATACATAATAAACAGATTACGGGGTACTGTACTTGACTTGAGATTGTCTTCACAAGTATTTTTATCAAATACAATAGATCGCTAAGGACACACATTGTTAAACACATTTTTATATGTTGTCTAATTTTTACCAGGATATAAAATATTCTAACTTTAATTGCTTAATGTATATTTAAAAAAAACAAAACTTTTATTCTTAAATCATCAGAAGGGACTTTATTCTTTAACTAAAACTTTGGTAAAAATGAATCGGTATATAAACCAGCAATGTCTGCAACACAGATAATTAAGGAATTTACGGCCCTTTTGATGACATTGGACCCAATACTGGACATAATGGTGTCAATAACTTACGGGTATAACTGTTAACAGTCATTTAATGTTAAGGAGTCATTTAATCATCAGTTACTGAGTAATAAACCATGACTTCTTGCCAATATCTGTCTACAGTAGTGTACAATCATGTAACAGCTAAAATATATGACTGATAGTATGACCAATAAATTACATGAACAATCAACATGAACTATGATTTTACATTGACACAGTCAAGACTTGTTGAAAAAAAACTATTCTACTGAAGTGTCCACTTACACCAGGTGACTATTAAACACAGGTGATTTATCTTGCAGAACAGTTTTGGCTGCTTACGGCAGGTGGCTACTTTAAATTCCTGGGAACAACTTGTGCAGGTTATACTGTACATGGATGTTAAGACATTTTTGTAATTCTGTATTCATCTTAAATGTCATACATTATTTACTCCTACAGGTTTCAACACCTACAAAAGTTCAGGTGATTTTTTTTTAAGCATAAACAACTTCTCAGACTGGTTCGTCAACTTCTCATATATATATGACTAAATCTCATTTGGCTGTCACATGATTTTTTTTCACCAATTGTCACAGTCCGATAACCACGACTATTGATTAGGATCGCATGTATTATCCCCCTTTATGCTTGATTACTGAATGATCAGTTTATAGAATGATTGATTCAGTGAGCCAGACAACTTGGTTTTATCTTCAATATTGCAGCATGCTGTGACACAGTTTAAAAGATAAATTTCAAAGCTATCAAAGCTTAGCTATTCAATGTAACTGACCTGGCTGGATAAATCAACACTACTGAACATGTTCAAACCATTTTGCTATTCAACCTTGCTGATTTTTCTCCAGAAAAGTAGTGCATCTTCATAACTACCATGTCAGAATTTTCAATAACAACAAACTGTGACTTTCTCATAATAAAATGTTCAAAAATAAAAGTCATCAAAATAAATGGGCCCAGTGGTCCCTGTGTTTGGCCAATAAAAATGATCATTGGTTTTGCATTGGAATTGCAGAATATAGTATTAAGGTAGCACTTCACCTCAACAAAGCTAGAATTTCACTTGCCAAAATCTTCAAAAGATTTTATATGTTTAGAAAGTATGTAAACCCATACATTTTTGGAAAGACATTTTCAATCTATGAACAAGTATAAAACCAAACAAGTGATGTAGCTTCTAAACTCACATGTAATTAACTGCATTTACCTTTACCCACCATTACATTTGTTTTTAACAAGTCTTAAAGCAGTCATTTCCAAATTTTGGTGACACTGCATTAAAATTTCCTCATCCGAGAAGGCAAAGGCCCCTTCCCAATTTTTGGTGGAAAAAAAGCCGTTGGGGCCTCATGGTTTCAGACAAGATGATCCTTATATAAATCTTATTTATGTAAAATGAGAGTGAGCCCTGGGGTAGCACCCAATTTATACCCAAGTGCCATAATTTGAACAATCTTGGTAAAGGACCATTAGGTGATGAAACATTGTACATACCAAATATCTCAGCTTTAGGCCCTATAGTTTTTGACAAGAAGTTTTTTTAAAGTTTTACTATAATGCTATGTAAAACATTATGACCCCTTGGGTGGTGCTAATTTTGACCCCAGGGGCAAAATTTGATCAATCTTGATAGAGGTCAACTAGACAGTGCTACACACTAAATGTCTTATCTCTATACCTTGATGATTTAATTTTTTCCTATATAAGCCAATGTAAAATAAAGCAGGGTCAATTTTGACCAGGGGGTCATGACAGATTTGAACACTATTGATACAGGTGCACTAGACAATGCTCCATGCCAAATAACTAAAGCTCTGGCTTTATTGTTTCAGATAAGATGTACTTTAAAGGTTTTCCTGTAGAAACATAATTATGTAAAATCAAGTGACCCCAAGGCTGGCTTCTGTTCTTTTTTTAAGAGTTCCAATTTGTTGTCATAGCAACCAGAGTTCTCCTTGGATCATCTTCATTTGAACAAGCTTGGTAGGGCTTCACAAAAGGATCATCCCTGCCAAGTTTCATCAACATTGGCTTTGTGGTTTCAGAGAAGATGTAATTTGAAGGAAATGGTGAACGCCAAACGGCCATGACTGGTGTTAAACCTTTGAAGATTTTGGTGAAAACTAGAACTGTCACAAGAGTGACGAATTATACCACCACAATACAGCTTTGTCACAGAAGTATGGCAACCATAAGAAAGGAATGGCCACAAGGACATAGAGTTGAGTTATTATACACTAACTTGTGTAAATGTATTGTTTTAATAGCATACAAAATGTGTAAGGTTAGAAATTATCAATTATTGTTCAATTTAATAGGTTTATTTCAAACATGTTTAAAGACAAAAACAAATATCACTTTATGTATAAAAGAAAGCGCCTGGACAAGCGTAAAAAATTGCGCCTGGACAAGCGTAAGAAATAGAAACCATTCAAATGTTCCAAGTAAACCGTTTTACTGTAAACCATTTTACTGTTCAGGCTCATGTGACCTTGACCTTTGACCTACTGACCCCAAAGTCGAACTTGACCTGTATTTGATGATGTTACAGATGTTACAGCTGTGTACCGAAAATTATTTAAATCGGTCAAGCCTTTCATGAGTTATCATCCAGAAACTGTTTTACAGTTCAGAGTCACTGTGACCTTGACCTTTGACCTACTGACCCCAAAGTCGAACTTGACCTGTATTTCATAAAGTTGCAAGTGTGTACCAAAAATTATTTAAATCGGTCAAGCCTTTCATGAGTTATCATCAGGAAACTGTTTTACAGTTCAGTCACTGTGACCTTGACCTTTGACCTACTGACCCCAAAGTTGAACTTGACCTGTATTTCATGAAGTTGCACGTGTGTACCAAAAATTATTCAAAAGGGTAAAGTCGTTCATGAGTTATCATCCGGAAACCATGAAAACCAACAGACCGACCGACAAACCGACAAACAAACCGACAAGCTCACTCCTATATACCCCCCCAAACTTCGTTTTGTGGGGGTATAATAATTCTACCACTCAAGTATGCTGCTACCTTAAGTGAACTTAATTGCAATATATCAGACAGTAAAGATTAATTTTCTACTCTAAAGTTGAATCTAATTTACATACAGTTAATAGTTTTAGACTTTCGGCAGACATTTCTTGCAACAGAATTCCATCGACTGTAAGTCTGTTGCTTATATATCTATTAATTATAAGTTCAAACAGGGATTTTCATCCATTTTTATTAGATGCATAATACATGTATGTAGACAGTGTTCTGTGTGTTTTTAGGAGACATAATCAGTAGCAATGCTGAAACGAGTGACTCTCAATGTTTCAGAAGTTAGTGATTACAAGTCAACAACTTTAACTAATTGATCCTGCATATGGGGTTGGTTTTATTTAAAACCAACCAGTGGTTGCCAAGAAATAGTGCGGACAAATTATGTCTACAGACAGACGGACCAACAGCCTGATGAGTGTGATTCCAATATAGCCCCCATATACATTGTACTTAGTAGCATAACATACAGGAAGAGATAGTCCCTGTTTCGAGATAGTACCTGTTTCTTTTCAGAAAGGAAATAAATACACCCTTGCAGTCAACACCAGCAGTGTGACATGAAGGGACTGGTATATAACTGTTGAAAGCTGGCTCTCTGCATTGCCGCTATGTTAGCAGTTACTTAGCACTATTATATAGATTACAGTCATGTATCAATAAACTCATATACAATACAGATAAATCACGCAATCAGTCTCATGAAATGTTATTCACAAGCTCATGTCCATGGATTTAAATTATGAAGAAATAACACAAAATTTGATTATTTAATTGGAAGTTTCTTGCTTAATTATTTTCTTTATATTGGTAAGTATCTTTTTTTGTGTGGCCGATTCACAAAGCCTTCCACAAAATTTTGCGGAAAATTCACAACTGAGTTCTTAAAAAAATACTTTAACATTTTGGTAGAGTTTAATTGTTTATCTAACAGCTTTATCTGAAACACTTAAATCGATTGAAATGGAGCTTAAAAATTCCAAAGATTTCGACGGGGGTCACGAAAATAGGTGACAAACATGAAATCGGCGATTTTCAGCTGGCTATTACACATGTAAGGTATCAGATAATTGCAAGAAATGATCCTGAAGTTTTTATTGATTGAAACTTCCGTTTTTATAACAATTTTAGCTAACACTTGATTAAATAAATCACAGATGTTTGTCAGCATACTGATGGGAATTTTTGAAATAACATAAAGTTGGCCCAACTAAAGTTACATCACACTGAATGAAATAATGAATTCATTGATAAAAACATTAATATTGTTTTATCACCCTGATTTAACAACTTCTAACTGGTATATGTTTTGGTCAAAATGTTTTTTCACAAATTTGACTATTACGCAGCTAATTTTTTACAATTTCAAGGGCCCCGGTCCCATTCACAACGGACTCAAGGGCCACGGTCCCATTCACAAAGGACTGAAAAAAACAAGAGCTGTCCCTCATGAGTGACGAATGCCCCCAAAAGAGGTGTCTCACAGTCTTTGTCCTCTCCATGTGCTAAATAATTGTGGTATGTAGTTTTAAAATCCATCGGCTTGATGTGCTAGACATTTGTGCCAAGTTATTTTTAAATCAATTAACGCAAGACATAGTTATAGTCTGGACACGAATGTGTGCATAATTATATAGAGGATACCATTACCTTCAAACTCTAAGTGTGACCTTGACCTTTGAGGTAGGGACATGGGTCTTGCACCCAACATGTCGTCTTGGTGTGCTAGACATTTGTGCCAAGTTATTTTATAATCCTTCAACACATGACTAAGTTACGAATGTGTGCATATATATAGGATTCCATTACCTTCAAACTCTAAGTGTGACCTTGACCTTTGAGGTAGGGAAGTGGGTCTTGCATGCGACACGTCGTCTTGATGTGCTTGACATTTGTGCCAAGTTATTTTAAAATCCTTCAATGCATGACAAAGTTACAGTCCGGACACAAATTTGTAAGTAGGGACGCACAGACGGACGGACGGTGCAATTTTAATATGCCACCCTTCGGAAGTGTAAAAACACTGATTTTTAATTATGGAAGTGGCTGCTTGTCTGGTAACCAGACAACTAGAAATTTTTGTAGTCCCTGGTAACCATACGAGACCTATACTCATATGCTGGTCGTCCTGAAGTCATTTTCTTTCTTGATAATAAAGTAGCAATTAATCGCATCCCATATAAATTTTACAGAAAAAAAAACATTTCGTGGAGGATTTATCTAATAATGTACATATTATGCAGTAGCATGCTAACAGCTCAACCCATACCATTACCCCATCCACCAGGATGTGTAAAACTAAAAGCTTACAATTTGTCACACACTTTTAAACGTTGTTGCAGTACTTTATTGTTAGTATATAGATCTATTCATATACATGGTATATTAAGTAGGACATGTAACTAGTAAGTGCTAATTATTCAAAGATGCCAAATTTAACGAACAACCCTATTTTTCACACAAACTTGTGAGCAACTTTGATGTTGACTGCTGACTGAGATTGGCCGAAATTATCTTCCTGTAATGTCAGTTACTTGCTTACTTCACCATACTTTAACTTTCGGTACTATTGAACCGCTTTGATAATCTAAACTTGCCCATGAAAGTGCATCAACTGGCCACAGCTTTAAGAATGGCATATTGACATAGAGTGATCAATATCAAAGCTAGTGTAGTGTATATATCAAATGACAATTGCTACTTGTACTTTATTAATATTACTACTCTTACATTATTAAGATGAACTCTAATAAAAAGAAATTTACTTCCTGATGACCAGCTTAACATACGGTATGATACCAGTATTCAGTACCCAATGTGTGAAGCCGAGAATAGGCAGCTCGTCCAGTAAACAGACCACTAAATAGCCTTTCTAGTCATCAGGTTACTGGATGCGCAACCTAGCAATACTCTTCGATTCAATTCAACATGGCTGACATGTGAAATCTCGCAAAAATCTCAGCATATCTCAAAAACTTGATGGTTAGTATATGACAAGAGTTGTCAATCAATGTGTATATAGCCTTATAGGTCGGTGGCTGGATAAAATAGGTGACACCCAGGCCAGTGACCTACAAGATGAATGAATGAATAATTTTGCCAAGTTTGTATTATTTGAGTAAAAACTGTTATGATAAAAATTGTTATGATAAAGACTGTTGATTCATCTTAACAATAATAAAATATGTCAAAGAAACCTATGTCTACGTGATGAAAAGCGTATGCAGGTAATTTTGAACACGTTGATAATATTCATAAATTAATGTAAAAACCAGGTAGGATAAATTTACCTCGACACCGGTAAACAGTAGCACACTTGTTTTGCATTTTCATACAAATACGCCCAAAATAAACATTTTTAAGAAGAGATAACATTCAAAATGCAATAACTACATTTGCTTTACAAAAACAACGATTCTTACTGTGAAATAGTAAACTCAGTAATTCAAAATCCACAATTTTCTATCACATCGGTCAACTTGTTTTGATTTCTAAATTCTGACACTCGGAACATGATGCCCGCTATTTTTAGTAACCGTCGTCACGAAAAGCGTGCAGTGCGATGTAAAATGAACGCTTCGCATGTATCCCTTTTAACCAACATTCCCATCGCGGGATTTGCAATTCTGTTTAGCGCGACCAGAATACTTACGCTATCCACATGCAAAGAGGCATATCGTGCGGGTTTCCAAAATGTTAATGCGTGACGTCATCATTACGCGGTAGCTGGAAAGCCCTGTTTTGACACGACAGGGGTGGACAAGGGGAGTTTCCGTCAGTAGTAAGTTCCCGCCACTTTTTTTAAACGGGTGTTTAAACAACATTTCGAACATAGAAATCTAGATCAGCTACATCTAGATCTTACTCGGTTACTGCAGTAAAGGAGAGAAGCAAAAATATCCATTGGGAAACGAATTGACAATCTACCCAGCATATCTTTGATTTAATTAGGGATATTCGGAACGTTAATTAACGCACACGCTGTTTGTTTTTCCGACCTCCTCGGTTTCAGGGCGAACCATATTTTAGACCTAGATCTATATGACATTTATTTGTGCATCTTGAACGAAGAATAGAGTAAGGGACCGATGACCGTGATCATAAATTGATTCTACGTTCCTGCCGTGATTGAAACCAATCACAATATTAGATCTAGATCTATGTGAGAATTCAGATTATCGGTCTAGCAGCTCTAGATCTATACCTTTGGTAATGGTTCAATGGTGCTGTCATCCAGTAATAAAGAAAAAAAACAGCACGTGTAATTACGTGCATTTAGACTATAATATATAGTAATAGAAAAGGATGGCACGAAACTTTGGAAGATCACCAAACAGTTGAAAGATGAAAAACTTTAGAGGGAAGCAACAGGGGCCCAACAAGTAGAGTATGCAACCTTGCCTATAGGAAAACAGACAACCATATTCACTGATACTTCTGAAGATGTGTAACATCCCTATCAGCAGATACCACCAGAGAGGAAAGGGAGAGGAGATACAGTACATCGGAGGAGGTAATGGGAAAAGGCCTCACCCTGAATGAGGTAGAGCATAAGGAAATTTAAACAGCTCGGAGCCAAAAAATCACCTTGTCCAGATGGCATCACAAATGAGATGCTTATCCACCTTGGCTGCTTCGCAATGGACACTCTTCCTAAGATATACAACCTTTGCTGGAGAGAAGGTCATCTTACAGGCAACCATGATACCCATCCAGGGGCGTTGCTAGACCTATTTGTAATGTATGCACAAATTTTGCTGGGGGCCAGGGGACCGTTGGACCCCTGGTGGGACCAGGACTTTGCCCTGGCCAGGGGTCCATCGGGCCGGAGGCCCCCAGAAACTCTGTGGTTTTAGCAATTTCTGAACGATTCAGATGCGTTTCCAAGAACCTAATGTATCTACACGTAATATTGTAGACGAAACAAAAGTTATTTGAAATGAAATTTCAAAACTGTCAAACTTTGAAAAGTTCTCTCTCCAAGTCTGTGTGACGTTAAAACTGTTTAAATTTGGAAAAACATGGCCCTTATACAAACTCTAGAAGCCCGCTCCCCCTACAAGTAACTGCTAGTGGGACCATTCTTCGTTTTATGAATTGTTATTAATCATAAGGAATACAATGTATAAACATGTAGAAAATCACGGCATTTATTTGAAATCATATTCAGAGTATACATGGTCTTGCATGTGCTGAAAACGTAATAGGGCCAAACACCAGATTCTTTCTATTCGTGAATATGTTCACAATCATCTCAATGTCCATGTCCAATACGCCCTGTAGTCAGGTAGGCTCTCTGGTACGTCTTCAACCGTCTCGTGCTATAATTACTGACATGTATGCATAGTTCTAGTACATGTACAGTTTTTTATATGATTTCTTTTGGAGTTTAAATTCAGTTCGTGCATACAGTAGTTAGTTCGCAGACGAGTTTGGTTTCAAACCGATTTAGAAACCTTTATACATTTTCATTTTTGCTGGACTCCAATAAAGGATCGAGTTTCAACTTCTTTAAGCGTTTTAATAGGGTCCATATACGGACCCTGGTTTTAATGAAAAGAGGTGTGTTAACATATATAAGATAAGGCAATTTAACAAACCTGTACAATATAATTTATTATGTTTCCGCAATTGTCCAGGCGTAAAAGCTGACGGTAATGTGTCATATTCGTTTAACTTACTTATCCTTTATAAAGGCATATGCGTAGGTTGTAAGGTCTATGGTATATTTTAGTTCAAATATATTTCACTAAATATTCTGTCAGTTTTGTTCAATATTTTATCAATCTCGTTATTTGGACTAAATTGGAGCTGTTCGTTCGCAATAAATACCCCAAGCGTTAAGCGTGTACAGTGCGTTTGTCTAAGGGAAATAACTACGTTACAAGAAAAAGAAATATTGTAAATACTTGCTCCCCTTGTCACAATGTTTGAAATACTCGGACAAAGTTTACGACTTTCAGCATTTAGTAAAGTCGATAATGTGTCATAATAAATTTTAGTATTAAATATTTCATATTCTATAATATAGTTCAGCGCTCATGGATCTTTCTAATGATTATAAACACATATATTTTTGATAAAGCAGATTAAAGTAAAAAAATACCTGCAGTCAGTACCTCGCGTGCTCTTTCCGTCACCAGAATACCTTACAATAAATGTCTGACATTGCTTTTGAGTTCTGCTTACAAAAGTACGAACTAACAGACTGACGACGTGGTAACAGTCAATCGTCACTTCGGAAAACATGAATAACGGACAACGTTACACCATTAGACTTGGGTATAATTAAGTCAATGGCAAAACCAAATATGAGGTTGGAAAGGAAAAGCACAGCCATCTTGGGTCTGTGGTAGCTTTCTACTTTAAAAAGACCAACTTGTATCGCTGTCCGTTAAACTAAACATAGATAATCATTAAAGAGTGTTCTATTCTGTCCCAAAGATTTTATTCTGACATAAAAGCTTTTAATTGACACATTTCTTTCACACTCGTTGTACTTTTGAATTGGTTCGATGTAACATGCATATTGTCATTTGTATACGATGTAAAGTGTTATATGCTAGCTAAAACGTACACGATACGTACAAGCACAACGAAAACGCTATGACTGTACCAAAACACTTTTTTCTTTCACATTTAAAAAAATTTAAATGGCGCAATTCCATTTAAAAATAAAAATATAAATGAATGTTAACCTTAATCTGTTGATATTTTGAAATTTATTTACTGTTTGAAATGTTACAAAATTCTGCTATATATACTGTAGTAAAAGTTTCAAAGTTACACATATAAAAGTTAACTTATTAACCAGTTTGTAAATCCCCATCGGGGAGGCTTGACAGGTTACTAAAGTTAGCAATTGTTTCCTGATTTCGTTGGAAATCGGGAGTTTCCTTTGCGATGCGTGTATGTGGTCGCACGGTCGTAAAACTGTCCCATCTAAAAAAAACTATTTCTATTAACATGACATGATTTGTATTCAGTTCTATTTAACGAAGAACAACCCCCTCCCCTACAACGCCATCTTTATTTAATGAGTTTTGCTCAATGAGCAATGTTCAGTGAGCACTAATCACATTGAGCCTTGTTCAGTGAGCACTACTCATATTGAGCCTTGTTCAGTGAGCACTAATCACATTGAGCCTTTTTCAGTGAGCACTACTCACAATGAGTACTGTTCAGTGAGTACTTTTCATGGTGAGCATTGTTCAGTGAGCACTTCTCACAGTGAGCACTGTTCAGTGAGTACTACTCACAGTGAGCACTTCTCACATCGAGCACTGTTCAGTGAGTACTTCTCACAATGAGTACTGTTTACTGAGCAGTTATCATGGTGAGCAATGTTCAGCGAGCACTACTCACAGTGAGCATCGTTCAGTGAGCACAACTTACAGTGAGCACTGTTCAGTGTTTAGTGAGCACTACTCATGGTGAGCATTGTTTAGTGAGCACTACTCATGGTGAGCATTGTTTAGGGAGCACTACTCACAGTGAGCACTACTCATGGTGAGCATTGTTGAGTGAGCACTAACAGTGAGATTTGTTCACTGAGCACTTCTCACAGTGAGCATTGTTCAGTGAGCACTTCTCACACTAACTGTTCAGTGAGCACTTCTCATGGTGAGCATTGTCCAGTGAGCACTACTCACAGTGTGCATTGTTCAGTGAGCACTACTCACAGTGAGCACTATTCAACGAGCACTTCTCACAGTGAGCACTGTTCAGTGAGCACTTCTCACAGTGAGCATTGTTCAGTGAGCACTACTCACAGTGAGCACTGTTCAGTGATTACTTCTCATGGTGAACATTGTTCAGTGAGCACTTCTCACAGTGAGCATTGTTTAGTGAGCACTTCTCATGGTGAGCATTGTTCAGTAAGCACTACTCACGGTAAGCACTGTTCAGTGAGCATTATTCAGTGAGCACTTCTCACAGTGAGTACTGTTCAGTGAGCACTACTCACAGTGAGTACTTCTCATGGTGAACATTGTTCAGTGAGCACTTCTCACAGTGAGCATTGTTCAGTGAGCACTTCTCATGGTGAGCATTGTTCAGTGGGCACTACTCAGGGTAAGCACTGTTCAGTGAGCACTGTTCAATGATTACTTCTCATGCTGAACATTGTTCAGTGATCACTTCTCACAGTGAGCATTGTTCAGTGAGCACTTCTCATGGTGAGCATTCTTCAGTAAGCACTACTCACGGTAAGCACTGTTCAGTGAGCACTGTTCAGTGAGTACTTCTCCTGGTGAACATTGTTCAGTGAGCACTTTTCACAGTGAGCATTGTTCAGTGAGCACTTCTCATGGTGAGCATTGTTCAGTGAGCACTTCTCACAGTGAGCACTGCTCAGTGAGCCCTTCTCACAATGAGTGCTGTTCAGTGAGCACTTCTCACTTTGAACATTACTCAGTGAGCACTACTTACAATGATTACTGTTCAGTGAGTACTTCTCAGGGTGAGCATTGTTCAGTGAGCACTTCTCACATTGAGCCTTGGTAAGTGGTCACTTGTCACAGTGAACATTGTAAAGTGAGCACTTCTCACCGTGAGTATTGTTCAGTGAGCACTGTCCAAAGAGCACTATTCACGGTGAATAAATGTTCATATAGAACTTCTCCCATGAAACATTATTCAGTGAGCACTTTTGAGATATTTTGAAACTTTAAATTATATCATAATTTTGCATGACAAATTTGAGATATTTGGCATTGTGAATTATTCAAAATTGTGAGCAGACAAACTTATTCGCTAATATTAAATTCACGAAAGGAGATTTCTCTTATAGTACATCTATTTGAAAAGAATATTCCGTGATATTTTCTAATTAGCGAAGTGTGAAATTTGCGTAAATAGCGAAAAGTAAATCATCGCAAATATTACCCAATAGACAGTATTTGACATTGGAAAGAGTGAACTATAGCAAGTATGAACTCATGATTTCGTTTATTTATAATGAATAATGTAGTTATAACAGTCTTTGATCGCGGTTCAATAAAACATAATATATTATCTTTTTAATATTTATTTTCGTTAGGCATCTTCAGCTGCAGTTTTTATATCTATTTTAAGTTTTGTGATGAAAGAATCACAACCAAATCTATAAAAGAAACACTTACTGGTACGACCCTCAATAATGCGCTGGACAACGTTGGTTACATCAAATTGATGACGTTACTAGCATTCATTTCCTAATACCAATTATCTAATTCTAATACATATGTTACTATATATAGTAACACCTTTGTATAGAGAAAAAATGTATTATCCGTCCTCCTGAAGTATTATCAGCCTTTTTATCGAATAATTGCCCTAGGAAAATGTGCACATATAAACGTGACGTAACTCAACGGCAAAAACATGACTGACGCTGAAAGTACACTAGAGTCTTTAGCTAACATAGTAATTTTTTGATTAAGATGATAAAATAGTCAGAAAGCGCGTCGTGAAACGCCGACGAAGAAACTCACAACTTCATAGAAAGTAAGATATAAATCTACAATGTTGAAAACAAATAGTGACGTAAAACAGATTTTTTGAATAAGAATGATAAATGGTGTTTATTTTTGAATTCCGACTTCTAAGGTATATGTTTCTGCTTTATGTAGTGCCAACTCAGATCGACTCACAACAGTTGAAAACAAACAGACATAGAACATATAATATTATCGCCAAGAACATACTGTATCTTACTGCATGTTACATTTCAGTTGAATGAGCATGGCCTTTATTGATAACTTACTTTTAACTTTAGTTTTAAGCCATGATTGGGGCAAGTCAGTTTGATTTTAGTGGAATAAATAACAAATTGGAAACACATAAGTATTATACAGAAAAATAAATGACTGAGCAGGGCCTTTGAGTGATAATCGCCCCGGTATGTAATAATTGCCCACGGGCTAATCCCTCTGGCATTTATTCCATTACCGGGGCGATTATCACTCAAAGGCCCTGCTCCGTCATATATCATCATATAAGTTAATAAAACAACATCATTTTAATGAAGTCCAAACTTGCGCCAGGTATTTGTCGGGCATGTAGATTATGTCTTCGAAAAATCGAGAAGCATTTATTTGGTTATATTCAACAAGGAAATTTCTTGAAACAACAAAGAGCGCGTGGTTCTGTTAAAAAAGAATCAATAATAATTATAAAGTCAAAATACGCGTATATTTAAAATATAATTATTATGTAACAAACCTGTACGATATAATTTAATGTGTTTCCGCAATGCTATTCAGGCTGAAATTAATATATCATATTCGTTTAACTTACATATCTTCCAGATAAAGTGAATCTAACATGTTCATGAGTTCTGGATAAGGAAATCCCACCCTCGGATTGAGATAATCCAAAAAAACTAGGCTCTCCACCCGAGGGTGGGATTTCCTTATCCACAACTCATTGGGCATGGTAGAATTATTTTCTCATCGTTTTAATCGCATTTTCACACAAGTAAGAAGAAATAAGAATGGGGATGAAAAATTGAAAATCAACTTTTTCTCGAATTTTACTTCAAAACTACTGCTTTAGATGGATAGAAAATGGTATCTTATAGGTGAGAACAATTTAGAACGACGGCAATTCTATGATACAATCAAATGCTGCACGTAATATTGTTCTTAGAATTCAGTTGAACTTAACATTTTGCGGGTGCCTAAACTGTATTTTCATCTTATTATGTTATTAATCAAGTGATTTCATATTGGCCTTGTTATTTGTCCGAGGGTGGTCGTATTGGCCGGAGGCCACTGCCATGTAGCCGAAACGGTGTAGTCATTCCAAGATGGCGGGCACGGAAACATGCCGCAGGTGTCCTTTATTTCTACTGAATTTTAGTATTTTACAGCCTTTATCGAGGTGAATTTGGGTCCACGCCGACTAAGAATTGAATAAAACTGAGCACAGATACTGACATTATGCAAGACATGCATTCTAAACACCAGCATTTTTAACAAAACGGTACACCTGATCTCCGTTTGAAAATCGAATCGAGGAGAATACCATAAATTACTGTTTAGACACTGATCAGTGCTAAGTATGTCCCTATAAATGATAGTTAATAATGCAGAAAAAACCCTCTTTTACTGTATGCAAGGCGAATATGACATATCCGTTTATTTTCTTGGAGAAAATCTGGATTATTTAAAATGTGATGTGAATGGCGCAGTCTCCGAGAACGGTTTAGTCAGAATGAAATATTTGAGAACGGAGTAGTCTTGAAAAGTGAACAGTCTAGTCTGAAAAAGTGAATAGTGTGGTCCAAAACATTTCAACTTAAAAATAGGTCGGTAAGGCTAAGGCATTGAAACAGTAATCTAATGTTTATGTATGTCAACTATTAATACTATATACATCATAATAATAATAATAATAATAATAATAATAATAATAATAATAATAAAAGCTTTATTTTTATGAAGGTAACATATAAGACATATAAAGAATTACAATGTAAATAAAAACATATCTTTTTTCCATATGGCCTTCAAAAAAACCCAAAAAACAACATCAACAAACAACAAGAATTTAAAATCTCTCTCTCTCTCTCTCTCTCTCCCTCACTCCCTCCCCCTCTCTCTCTCTCTCTCTCTCTCTCTCTCTCTCTCTCTCTCTCTCTCTCTCTCTCTCTCTCTCTCAATCAGTCTTCTCTCACACACACGCATGATCTCGGATCTCAATCACACAAACGCAAAAGTATGTAATATTTTCATTAAACGGTATTTTAACAGTCACTCTGTTTACATATAAATATCATAAATAATTTAATCATTTATTAACACCTTCAAAATACATCCTTTAATTATTAGAGCAATTAGTGACATTTGTAAATGAGAAGCAACAACAACAACAATAACTTTATTTTGTGAAGGTTACATACTAAGTGTACAAAAAGTTTCATACTGCTTATTTCCAGTATTGCCTTCATTTTGAACTTTAAAAATATCCCTCATATTCACACACACACAAAAGTTCACAGTTTCACAAAGTATTTAACATGCATGCATACCAACATATAAACATATCCATTACTTTCGACAAATACGCATCGACTTATGACATGCAGTCTTATCTATATATATATTTTAATCATGCATATACAAAAATCATAATATCTAAAAGAAGCATATCACGAATAATTGCCTCTTCATCAAGCATGTTATATTTATTTATAATTTATAATGCCCATTGTATAAAATAACACCAAAATGATTGACATTTCCTATATTAACAGCTCAACCGTTATAAAGCACAATATATGATAACTAAGATGTTTAAACATCTTAACTATTCTTGTTTTTATAACAATATAATACAATTTATAAATGCAGCATTATATGTCATTGTACATATGATAACTTGATTTATGTCTGCATGATAAACTCCTTCAAAGTGTTCCTGAATGTGCAAATGTTTTGGAGAAGTTTAATACGTGCGGGAAGAGAGTTCCAAATCTGTGCAGCTTTATAACTTCACGCTTGTTTAAAATAAAAAAGCCTTTTTTTCTGATTGAAATATTAGTTTTATGTTATTTTCTTTAATAGTTTTACGCCCGTTTATACACGGGACGAGTTATGGGATCACATGCGACAAAATCTTCGCGGAGCAGATATATTAGCCAAGTTCGATAACCAGCAAAATCTCCCAATCTCGTCTGTGTTATGGCCTTGAATTATTAAAAAATGATAAGAATAGTTTTTGTTTTTATATTAAAATGAATAATTTCGGTAAGTTTGCATTGAAATTTCTATTGTAAAATGCAAGACGGTATTCATGAAAAAGTATTTGGATCAAATGGAAATATCTGTCACTTGGGGAACTCTCTTCCCGCACGTATTAAACTTCTCCAAAACATTTGCACATTCAGGAACACTTTGAAGGAGTTTATCATGCAGACATAAATCAAGTTAATCATATGTACTAATGACATATTAATGCTGCATTTATAAATTGTATGTATATTATATTAGTTTATAAAAACAAGAATAGTTAAAGATGTTTAAAAATCTTAGTTTTTATCATATATTGTGCTTTATAACGGTTGAGCTGTGTAATATAGGAAATGTCAAGTCATTTTGGTGTTATTTTATACAATGGGCATTATAAAATATTTAAATATATATATCATGCTTGTTGAAGAGGCAATTATTCGTGATATATGCTTCTTTTAGATATTATGATTTTTGTATATGCATGACTAAAAAATGTATATAGATAAGACTGCATGTCATCGAATTATAATGAAAGATGGCCATATATTCGCATTGAATTGTCTTATAATAATAACAATAATATTTTACAGCCGAAATCAGGCTATATATTTCATGATAAATGGACAACTACTCTTACGATGCGAAACAAATGAAATGTGTTATTTATGAAATTTATTTTCTGCACAATATCCTGTCATCAAGTTCTCTCTCCCAGTCTGTGTGAAGTGAAAACTGTTTTAATTTGGAAAAACATGACCCTTATACAAACCCTATAGAAGCCTGCTCCCCCTACAAATTACTGTTAGTGGGACATTCTTCGTTTTACGAGTTGTTATTAATCATTAGGAATATAAACATGTAGAAAAAGTTAAAAGCTATCACGGCATATATTCAAATAATTTTAAATCATATTTTATGCATACATGGTCTTGCATGTCCTGAAAACGCTAGATTCTTTCTATTCTCGAATATGTCCACAATCATCTCTGCATTAACTCAATGTCCATGTGAATGTTCACAAAACTCTAAGTCAACAATAATATAATGAAACGGGAGAAAATTGATATGAATTTCTGATTACATAAAAACAAGAGGACCACAATGTCCATAGATCAATCTCGCTCGCTGCGTTCCAGTACGCCCTGACACCTTCATCATAACTTGGATGTTACTGCTCAGGGGGCCTATGTTTCAATCCAACTTCAAATTTACTTGTCCACAGATGGTCATATTTTTGTCAAATCAACATGTCTTGACGGATCGTGGTAGATGGTCACAAAAGGATAATTGGCGCCGCGATGACGGCGGCGGCCTATTATGGAATAGTTTTTCCGGAAGTACATGGTAGGAGCGGTTATTAGAATGCAAAGAAAAATGGTTTTAACTGTGTTAATTTTGTTAACAAAAATCATTAAAGAAAACGAAAAAAAACAACAGAAAATTACATTGAAATTCATTAAATGCATAAAATTTAGACGGATGATTCGAAATAGTACATGTAGAATCTCATACCAACGGGAGAATACAAGTAACATATGAATTCATGATGGAATAAAATTGTTTCGATATTGGATTTTTTTTTCCATTTACAATTGATCTACTGTTTTAGTCTAAGGGGAATAAATCAAACAGTACTATGTATGATAAACATGTGTAGTTACCTGTCTTGGGCATGAACCTAACGACATATTAATCAAAATGCCTATATAACTTGAAAGCTACGTAATTTGTTAGGCGCACAATTCTGTCTTTGGCTGTGACTGAATTAGTCTGTCACTATCTGTTGTGCAATCAAGCTCTCAGAAGCTTAACTTTGTAGAAAAACTAAAATGCGAACCGTTGTGATCCTAACTTTTAGATAAAAAAATTAAAGCTGCAACTTTTTATGTAGATATTTTTACTTGTATGTAAATGAACTTACCCTTATATACTTACCAACCCATTTACTTACTTACTGACCCACTTACTATGCTTTGCTATACAATACTTTAATTTGCCTTGCTTTGCTTTACTTTACATTTCTCACTGCTGCTTAAGGGGTCGTTTTCGCACCAGGAATTTCACAATAAACCGCGCAGGGAATTAGCTCTTTCACAGCTCGCTAATGGACACTGTGTCTATAGTTATTATTACGCACAATATCTTCAGTTTCGATCGAAGGTAATACTTGAATCTAATAGCAGTTGGACCATTCATAAATGTGCTAAGCATTTTTATGTCTACAGAACAAAAATAATTAGCGTTTTCCGTGCTTAAAGCTACCTCTTAATCTGGTCTACGTGTATATCGCAGAAGTGTTGTGATTTCTTTAGATTGGAAGCATAAACAATTGTCGCAGACGTGAAGCAAGTTCCGCAGACGACAATTAAGCCGTTATTTATCATAGACTTACAGTAGAGACATAGTATTATTCTTGGACTATTGCTCGCGTAAAGAATGAACAGTGAATATTGAATTCGAATTTTAAGTGTAAAATATTCGAAAAGAAATTCGGAAGTTATCGATTTACCCGTGCGAAGTGAACACGTGATGGGGTGTGTTGTATCAAGCACGGGTCTCCGGCATTCGGATGACAAAGAACTTCCACAGTTTGTGACAGAGGAAGATATAAGAGACGTGCAAGAAAGTTGGTTGCTCGTGCAGCAAGATATGGATAATATAGGCCTTATTATATTTAAAAGGTACGTATATTATGATATACTGACAAAGACGTGGGTCAACCGAAACGGGATCTCACACAGCTCAAATGTTTGTGTATTTGCGGTCAATTCGCTTCTTGAAAAAGTGGTTAACACCCTTTTGCTGGAGAAAACGGCTTGACGGCATTCTGACCACCTGGATTAACTTGGTGGTCATACGAACGTCTCGACGGGTGCTCGCGGGAACATGTTTTATTTGCCAGACTTCATAAAACGAATTAAATCTTTGATGGCATTTCAAGCGATATTACCGTTCAAAGTGACAATGAAACATTTACATAGCTACGACTCATGTCTTACATATTTTCGAAGCATAACGTGCGTGATGAGCGTTATTTAAAAAACCCAGTTCACTTAAAAAATACATGAATACATTTTCTTCAAGTTTTCAGCGCAATCGGAAGGTGACTGTGATTGAGAACTGTGTAGTTTTAGAGTACTTTTATGCTGCCATATAATAGACTCCATTTTACATTTACAGCTAAACGGCTTTCATTATAATTTTCTAAAAATTTTCATAGATTTATTTTTGTTTAGAGATTATTTTGATCATTGAATTCATACTCTGAATATTTTATATTAATTACTTGTGCTGTCACAATGTGGTAGTAATTGGGTATTGGCAATGCTTGTTTTGTAAAAACGGACTGAAAGCACGGAATATTATATCAAATTTTCTGTTATGCCTTTTTATATTGGACGAAAATGAATTTGTTTACTTATTTAAGAACTACGTTTAATATAGTATTAGATATATGTGTGAATAGTTTTTAATGTTTTTTTTATATCTAAAACTTATCAGTGCGTTCATTCCAAAGATTTCAAAGTGTTTTGAATATTAAAAATTGTTAAGGAATTAAAATGTTGTCAATATAATTTTTTTTAAAAAGTCCTGTTGCCATTCCGTGATGAAATACAGCATGTGACGTCAAAGGCATATTCACTTTTTTCATGACGTAGTAACGTATCATTTACTTTTGTCCAGATTTTTTGAGGACAACACAGATTTAAAAAGATTGTTCTACACGAAGTTACGAGGAGCGGAAATGGAGATGGATAATATCGAAGAGTCCGAGTTTGACGAGGATAAACTGAGAATGCATGGGCGTATAGTCATGGAAGCGCTAGGAGCGGCGGTAGAATGTTTAAGCGATAGTGAACATCTCACGATTCTACTCATCGGTACTTTGATTTTCATTTTCTTAGCTATTTCAAACAGCAGTTTTCATATATAGAATTGATACAAATTACACTTTTAGTATGTTTAATAAATGTACAAAAATATGTCATTTTTATGCCCCCGAAGGGTGGCATATTAAAATCGCACCGTCCGTCTGTCCATCCGTCCGTCCGTCCGTCTGTGTGTCCGCCCTTACATGTTTCCGTTTTGTCCCATATAATACAGAGCCTCTACAGTGAACCCTGTAAGACCATATTCTTCAAGGATCATAACTATTTTGCCCAAAAGATCCATTTCTTCAAATTTTCGCAGGTGACCAAAAAGAGGCTAAGTAAGAAAATCACAAATTTCACATAAAATGTGAAACCTGCGACTTCATTGTGTGAAGAACGAGATCCTATTCCTCACATCTGAGACAAAAATGATCATTTTCTTCACAGTGTGAAATTGTGACCTGTGTAAAAATATGGTCCTACAGGTCGAGCACACCAAGTGTTACTGCACAGTTTGCTCCTGTCCGTTAAAAGATCTAAATTTACTAGATGATATTTATATTTTGCACTACAGTAAACTCCGAATATTACGACTCCGGATATAGCGAAATTCCGGATATAAGGAACACATTTTGGAGCCCAATTTGTTCTTAAAATTATTTTATATGAAAATGCTATATTGATATAAGTAAACGTACTCCGGATGTAAATAATAAACTTAGATGGTTCCAAAGAGTTCGTTGTGTCCGGAGTTTCCTGTATTTTGCCGTTGCGGTCCTCATTTTTAGACATGTATACATTTAAAAAAAAATTCATTGTCTTACAGATGAATAATTCGTTAAAACATTTAACGCTGCATATCCCTAATATAAAACAGTTCACAACTATTTAGACTTTCTCGTATCGTATCCAGTAAATGAATTGAAAAATAGAGCTTTATTATCTATGGTGGCTGATTGGTGTCATCTAGTCTTATCGACCCGCAAACTAAAAAGCCACGGTTTTTATGACAAAGTCGCGGTGCAAAAACTTACTTATTAACAGAGACATATTATGAATTTTGAGCCTGAAACAAGTGTAAGTGCTTTTTACTTTATATGCACTTACTCTAGTTTCACATCCAACATTCGGCACTCACTAAAGCGAAAACTCAATTTAAGAATTAAAGCGACATAGAGAAATGGCACAATTCAGCCACCATACTTATCAGCCATATATATATATATGCATGTCACTGTTGCAGGGATCGGCGAAAGACACGTTATGTATGGTGTAAAGGCGGACATGATTCCGGTAAGTTCGAAATACTTTACTTTTTATGTCAATTCTCATAAACTATAGATATAATTTTACTGACTTTGTCCAACCTGCAAAAATTAGGTTATTTGAAAGAACCTAACAATATAGACCATGAACACTTATAGTAAAACCACGGTAGCTATGATCACACTACTAGTTATACCAGGTAAAATCTTAATACTGATATTTATTGGAGCATCGTCGGATTTTCTTCCGCAATTTCTTCCGCTTCTCTCCGGTCATTACTTTATTCAAGTCTTAATGAATATCCTTGGTTACCGAGGACGTTCTTCGAAATGTAGTTTTGTTTTCAGGATTTGTGCGGAACATAAGTGCATGCATTTGTAAGGTTTTATCAACTAATACAACAATATCTGAATGTAAATTATTAATCAAGCTTCCCTTTGAAATGTCAAGGAATCACACGTATCATATGTGATAACATCTGCAGCATGTTGTGATATTTCAAACAGAGATAAATTAAAAATCCTCTTTTGTTGGCTTTGTTTTCTATGTCTGATATAATCAGTAAGACATAACTCAGTATATTTTGTCCTACATGATTTCAGAGTAGATATATTCAATATGTTACATGACAAGAATACCGTACAGCGATTCTGAAGTATAATTTATTGTATAGCAAAGCATAGTAAATGGGTCAGTAAGTAAGTAAATGGGTTGTCATCAAACGGTTTTATATACTTTAGTCAAATTGAATTTTGCGTCTCGCACATTTTTATGAAAAAAAAAACACACACAATCAAATCTTCATAAACGTAGACATTTGATTTAAAAAATATGACGTCACGGTGGTCATGGTATTCTAACTAGACAGGACTTCCGAATGATAGAGTGACAGCAGTAGCTTGATTTAAAATATGAAGTTGTTTTTGTGACGATTATTTCCAGTAATCGTCCCATAGGAGTGAAATTCTCTCAACATTTTCTCCACCCCAGAAACAAATGTGTCTGCGCATGTCCTGTATATGATTCTATAAATAATGTTAATCAAATAACATATAGGATACACTGACATGTTTACCTATCCACATTTAAAAAAAATAAATATTTTTCGCATTATTTGCATTATGACTTTCTTTGTCCATTCGTAAGTTACTGTACGGCATGTCATTCTAAGTGTTCGTACCAGCACCGCCTCCATATTGGCAAAGGGAGCGTAACCAACCGAACTCATGTTTAATCAGGATCTGAAATGCTTCTGGTGTGTAATGATAGATAAATAAAAAAATCTATCGTCTGCGACGTTTGTGCAAGCTAATCTAGATTTTGTATTTGCCACAAACGCCTAACACTGTTTTCTGCACAGTGGGCTAAAATGAAAAATCCTCGATTTTGCACTTTCCACTCCAAAATAGATTTTTGAAGATATACCTTCTTAGATCAGAAAGAAAAATCAGACAGAGCTGCAAGTTTATATTAACACTACCATTCGCAGCTTTCTGTTGCCAAGGCAACTTCGTATTGTCAGGCTTCAACAGCTTTATCAATAACTTTTTATGATACAACGTACACTATACTGGCATCATGTGAGACCTTTATTTTCCTCCAATATTGAAGAAAAAAGCAGTTTGCCATGAATGGTTAGTTCGTACTTGTTACACAACCCGGACACAGACTATATTTGTTGACCCAATGCTTGTTACACAGTGTTGTCATATTTTCTGATTTTCAAGGGCAGACAATTCAAGATTATGATTTTAATGTCAGATTTTTGTTTTTAAACATGATTCTCAGTCAAAATGCCATGTTTGAAAAAATTCTATAAAAGCGAAAATTTTAGGCTTACATGTATATGCATATATATGTATATACATGTAGAAAACTGTAGCGAACATCCTTAATGATAACTCTAATTTAAAATACCATAAATAGACATGTAGTAAAATACAGAATAAAATGTTACAGTATTCAGTTTTTCAAACTCCGGTATCTTTGATAAATGAACATTCTCATCTTGAAGTTTAATATAAAAAATTGAATTTTTATTTTGTCTTTTTAAGCATTTCTCTGTATCTAGACTTTTCCGGTTACATTCGTATTCCAGAGTACGGACGGATGTGCTAAATAAGGCGGGGTTATAAGTATGATTACTATTTATGCTCTTGACAATTTTTTAACTGAGACTTTCCCATTATAGATAATCTGCAAATCTGCAAATGGTCAGCGATACCCAATAAATGATTACCCTTATCATACACTTGATAAATGCAGACTTATTATTTTCTAATTTAGCTATTGCTAATCTATAGGGGTTGATCAACAATCGGATCCTGTTTTCGTTAACCCTAGACTTCTGTTATTTATTTGTCAAATGATCGAAGAAAAATTATTGATGTAATCTGTTTCATACCGTATCAAGTAATCGTCAGATGTTATTCTAAACGTGTTAGTTTCTCTAATCTGTTTCATAAACAACTCATATTTCTGCAATCAAAATGCCATTAAAGTATTGTAAGGAGTCTTTTATTTACATGACTTTCTGTCAGTGGAAGGAATCAATTCTGCTTGTAGGTGCAACCCGTTCTTAGGAACTTTGGCCTATACCTTTGCGCATGCGCTATTGGGTTGGGATTGTAAACTCAATGTATATTTCAAATATCGTCGGATTTGAAATATGATAATGGTAATAATGATGATAATAATAATTGAATTATACGACTTCATTTGTATATTCTTTTGGATTGTTATAAGCTAGTCGTTGATTCAAATTGTCATAGGGTTTTTAGCCAACAGTCAATTCAAAACTACATTATGTCATTTTATTTACTCACCGAAGCCACGCTAATATCAAGTATACAGGGAAATTCCCTTTCTTGCCGGTAACAAAGAAATTTAGGACCCCTAAATGTGAAAATAGTTACACAAAGTGTTTTTCACATCTGTAGAAAGTTTTTACATATGGGGTACAACTATTTCACATTTGAGTTAGGGTTAGGGAAAGAGTGGTCATTTTCTCCTTGGTGATCATTTTCACGTTTGGGGGTCCTACATAGGCCCGATACATTCTGGTGAAGATTGTACGTGCAATTATTGAATCAAGTTTGTTCACATTTTTAATAGTTTCTTTTATTTTCAGCGTCTCTGGCCGTCAATTGTTACAACATTGGAGGAACATTTAGGAGAAAACTTCGATAATAAAGTAGGACGGGCATGGGAGAGAGTGTTCCAGTACATTGGAGGAAAGGTCATTGAGGGTATTAACAGATGGAAGAAGAAAAAATAAAAGTAGTTCCGCGCGCAATAATATTATTATTTAAAGCTCAAATTATACATGTAAATGAGTATAATGATGAGTGTATGGACATACTGTGTGTCGAAAACTCAGGTCATTGAAATGCGAAAAATAAAACTTTTGACTCAAAGAAGATAAGAATATCTTAAAGTGATATTTTCATCATGCCTTAATTTCTAAGCCTTGAAGCTTTAGATATCAAATATTAAAAGATTATACCGTTCTCTTGTAAGTCTGATTTGGTAAATGATTAAAATATTTTTGTCACAATTGAATTGTTATTCTTTATTATGATGCAGATGTGCAGATTTAGCGCAGACCAAAAACCTTGAATAAATCGGCCTTAAATGTAACTTGTTCAATTTGTAATAATATTGTCGATGGGAAAACAGAAGTGAAAAGAAAGTAAACAAATGTTGCATACATGACATATATAATCTTCTTCCAGAAGGTTAAAGGGCAATACCCTACAACTAGCAGATTTTTTCTCAAAATGCCGAAAATAGATTGCACGCATGTATATAGAATTAAAAATAAATGTACAATGTAATTTCCAAGGAGAACATATATCGAGAAAACCAGTAAATCGACCTTTCATATTAGCACTTTGGACATTTCATATGTAATAGCCAAATGGATGACGTCAACATTGTTGAACCATGAGATGACAGACACGAACATGGTTACCAAATTAAGCATATGCTCGGCTGTCATTGTGCTATGTGTATATTTGAATGTAAACGTTACACACTACGTTATGTTCAAACAATATAATCAAGACTTAAATTTAATAAAAGAGGAGTTTGACGTTACAAATTTTAAAGCATTACAATGTACTACGATGATTGACAACTTTGTGAAGCCATGGCAACGTTTTGCTTCACGTGAACCATGAGACAGTTTCTTTCCAGACGAGCTTAACAAAACAGCATTGTATACAAAATTAACCCTTTTTCAGACAAAAGTATATTCGGTTCATGAAATTGTTTGGTCATGTTTATCTATAACGAAGTCGCTGTTTGCTGTAATTTTCGTACGTGTTTCAAATATTGTTAAAATGTGTTGCTTAGAGGACCTAAACAGTGACTTTGGTCACAATAACCGACGTTGGCCCGGCCTGCCTGTCTGATTGCCTGCTGCACCTGCGTTAAGTGTATTAGACTTTAGTGTTTGCCCTACATTTCTGTCAAATGAAAATATCTAAAAATTTAAAATGTTCACTGTCTATACTCAGTTCCAAAAGAAAGTGTGCACTTTTTTATTTTAAATATCTCTATTTTGAAAAAAACGCCTCGGTCTGGAATTTCAAACACTACATTTGTACACAATTTACTATCGATCGAATGTGATGTCAATGCACATGCAGTTAAGCTCAAATTGATCAAAATTGTGATATCAAACATCATATGTTTCTGTCAAAAATAACACATTACATTAACAAAAACCTAAGTGCACACTTTCTTTTGGAACTGAGTATATTTGTCATAAATTTCTGACAGGTTACTCTATGTAACACTCTATCTTGATAGAGCGATACTCTATAGACCTGTTTACGCATGACATCATACAATGTAGTACAATGTAAATAAAGACTAAATGTAGGGCAAACACTAAGTCAGTTAGTCGCTAGCGCTCCCTCCTTTGGGTTTCTATATTGTATAAATTTCTCTATTTAGCCTCTAACTATTACTTAATCCCGTACAACATGGGATTTTATTCCATCGCATACCTTAATGACCCTGGCTGATATAAAAGTGCACATCATTCTATCAGACGTGAAAGCATTCATCACTTCGTCCATAGACTCGTTTTGTTTATTAAAGAGCAAATTGCCATCTACAAATATTACTAGCAATCTTATTCGGTAAACCTGAAGGCGAAACGCTTACGCAAAAAGGAAATAGTCGAAATATGTACATATTTTAATTAAACAAGAAAATGATTTTTACAAAAAGTGCCTGATCATGTTTTAAATATGACTAAATACTAAAAGTCGATAATCTATATTAGATGGTGGGTAGCGAACACGATTTTCACGCGCAAGTGGAACACTACGAGCCAAATCTTAAATTGTTTTTGTAGATGGAAAGTTAGCTTGAAAAAATATTGTTAATCGTAAAAACTGAGACAAGACTGTTTACTTTACAGACCAGACGCACTGTTTTCTATTGTTCCCGATCAACGAGTTCACGTAAATAAATAAAAGTTCACCGGAGATGGTTAAAGAATGGTGTTGTTAAACAAGTCTTTGAGTTTATAAACATTATGGTAAAGTTAGTGTTTTGTGCACTCAAAAGCATTATTTGGTAAATAGTGGGCGGTCATGTATCGCGTTTCATTTTGCTAATATCTTGAAACTTACCTACTGTTGTAAATGTTACTAAATTCTGATGCACAATAGGTTTCATGTATTTTAGCAACATTTGTTTGAATATCAGCCTGGAAATATCCACAGGTTATCAAAGGTTACAGTTGTTTGTCGCTGTTGTTGGAAAACGGGATTTCAAATGTGATGCACGATCTCTCCGCCACATTTAGTCAAATTCTTGTTCTTGTACATCGAATAACGAATATTTACAAATATCGACGTTCAAAAAGCTTTTATGCACTTTACCAATACTCTGTCCGCTCTGCCCGTCTCCCTCCACACCTTACAGTTTTTCTTGAGCACAGTGATAAAAGCTAGTTCGTAGCACGGTCTCAGTACATTATTTTCTCACTGAGTACTATTGAGTGAGTAATTGTTAGTGATTACTACTCAGCGAGTAATGCTCATGAAAACCTTTTTAGATAGTTATTGTCTGCGAGTATCGTTGTAAACTGTGCAGTACTCAGTGAGCATTGATTACCTTGTCGAGTAATGGGCACTTCTTTGAACATTACTCGTGAAGTATTGGTCAGAAAAAAAAAGTTATGTTCGCCCAACAGAATTCACTTAGTTGAAAAGTACTCGGTCGCTTATGTTCTGAGAAATACTAAGTGACCATGTTTCACTGGACAATTGTCAGTGAGATATATCTAGAGTTGGCATTGATAACTGAACAGTACTGAAGTGAGTTACATTGACAGGAGTCAAAACATGGCGGAATGAGATTTTTAATTGCCCGGATGCTGGCTTCAATATTAATGATTACTTTTTATTCCTCTTGCGACATATGATTTTGCTTTCGAGAGCATGTAGATCATGATCAGCCTATAAATAAACTGATCATGATCTGCACCGTTCGTTATTTTCTTTCTTCTTTTGAACAATGGTAATGCCAAATACTGACGAGTCCATTTTTAGACATTTAGCAGGGGAAAGGTTTATACATTTATATATGTGGTCAATTTCTTTCGTGACGTCATTGATAATCAGTCAAAACTATGATTCTAGTCTTCAAATACTACTGATTATTTACTGTTCTGTCCTGCTGGTGGAAAATGAGTCTGCCTTTGCACTAAATGCATATCTTAGTTTAGTTTAATTCTATTTTATTGTTCTATGTACATATACACTTATAACATTTGAACAGAAACATATTAAATACATTTAACAAATAGGTCACGAGTTATAGCAGCATCAGTAAACAGCCCTTTCCAATATGATAAAATAATGGCAAGATTTTGTATAACATTGAAACTAAGCAAAGTAAAACAGAAAGGTCAATATCTTTGAAGAAGAAGAAAAAGTAAAAGAAGAAATATGATTTAAAATATATAGGATTATAGAACCGTAAAAATAGTACTTAAGATAATATTCGTTGAAGTATGTAAGGTAAGAAGAAAAAAGAAAGACCCCCTCTCCCGCATAACACATTAAAACAAGTAATGAAAAGAGAAGAAAGGGAAAATTGGTGCAACCCACACATCTCCGCAAAGTGATCGAACTCCGCCGCCGACGAAACCACAGCAGAACTGGTAGAGGACAATCGATTTTTTTTAATATCTTATATCTTAATCAGTCTGCAGGTCCAGACTGTCTGATCATGATCTGCACTGTTCGCAATTCAATAAGTATATGCTTGACAAGCATCCACTTTAAGAAAAGACAAAATCTCGTGCTGTTATAACCGATATTCATACACTGAACTTTGTAATTGTAGACACTATTTTCATTGTCGTCACTGACTGGGTAAATAATAAGGTAAAACTGTCGATTGAAAGCACGCCAGGATAGAGTATCAATATTCTATAGTGTGACAATAATACGACACGCTAATAGATTAAATGACACCAACTTTTGCATGTAAAAATATTGACAAACAATCGGTTAAAGCGATCTAACATGCCGACAAATCCCTTTCATCTCCATATCCTCTGAGATACCGTGCATTCAAGCATTCCTCACACTGAAACAATCAACATGTACATAAATTAAGCGATAAGTAAATATTTAATTGAAGAGTTTTGTTCGCTTTCATTAAATTTTCATTTAATGTGATTCTAATGACACGTACATTGTCTCTTAACTGCTGAACCTCAGGACGTAAGTTCCACGCGGTTGAAGTTTTAAGACCATTAACATAGGTACAATTTACGCATAGCAAGAATTCTTATGTACAAGAACTAAAGGGCATTTGTTAAAAGCCTGTACTACACTTAAACAGCAAAGGTTCAAGTTATCCTGGACTACACTTAAACAGCAAAGGTTCAAGTTATCCTGGACAACACTTAAACAGCAAATTTTCAAGTTATCCTGGACAACACTTAAACAGCTAAGTTTCAAGTTATCCTGGTCAACACTTACCAGACGATAGTTTTAAAAAGTGGTAGGTAATATAAATGAAACGTAGTACGTGTTTGTTGGTATACGTATTAAACTGTGCATGAGTCAATATTTCAGACAGACGGACATACGACTGACACCAAGCCATTCTAAAAGATTACCATGAAGAATTCCTGCAAAAGTGAGCTAAATAAAACCATTCCAGATCTACATATACAGTCTTACCATGATCTGAAACGGTCGCTATTCAATTTGTAAGTTTTCAGTATTTAAATTTTCACTGAACATTCATTTGAACCCACAAAGTACCTCTTGGACTGATATTACCGATCTCCAAATTTAAAAAATAGAACTAAGAAAAGCATGTTAAGGGTTTAAACATGGACTCATTCATTGTTACCCCTGCCATGTAACTTGCCATGATTCTAAAAACGAGCTACTGGATATATTGGCTCTCCCAAAGGAATCTGTAAACAATTGGATCTAGTTTTACAACCAAGTACATAACCATAAGACAATAAGTGAAATAAACCAATAATAAGTGGTGAAAAGGAAATACATACACGGCTAAATGACATTTAATGGAATTAAGCAGCAGGTTACTAGAGGGTGCAAGTTTAATTTATAATGTTTGAAGTAATTATGAACGCTAAAGGCAAAGCG
>JAFMSR010000001.1:18417355-18517659 GCA_022818135.1 Saxidomus purpurata | reverse complement strand
AGAGTGACTTGATAAGCTTGAAGTTTACTTTACAATCGAACTAAAATAAGTAAGTATAAACTAAGACATAAGAACATGTTTGAAGGTGCTGTTGCTGAGCACTGTCAATGCTGCCATTAATCAGCTATTGATCAGACATAGAATTTATTTGTATCTGGTCTTTCGGATGAGATGTAAAACCGAGGTCCGATGTATCAGTGCTGTACACCGGGCATTTAAAAGTACCAGGGGTGTATTTGGAACGGGACGCGTTCTGTATATTGCACTATCCTACGAAACCTAAAATAACTAAACTCTTCTGAGGGCGTTGATCATATGGATTACCGGACAAAATTATAAGACAAAACTCTAAAAGACAAACATACCATGAGTTTTTAGATTTTGGAAGTTATTTCCAGTTTTATATGTTTTTCATAGTTATAATAGGCCTCAGCGCTCACAGCGCTTTGATTTTGTTAGTTGTGTCTGTCATTCAAACTTGATAAAGGAATACAAACATGATCAATGTTTAAGTTTAAGTATTAAAAAGATAAAGTAAAAGGTATTTTGAATAAATAGTGTATGCACTTAATGCCTTTATTTACAGGTATAATTACGGCAATAGCTAGGCTGAATATAGAATAGAACTGTATAAAGCATGTCCATTTGAAAAAAAACCATATCAGTTACATGTAGTGAAGGTGAAAGATGTATCGGAAAAATACGGCGGCACAGATACGGTGGCACAGAGATGACATCCGCAACACTTTATTTATATTGTGGCAACAAGTTAGTAAGTTGTGGCCACAAGTTAGTAAGTTGTGGCCTCAACTTAATAAGTTGTGGCCACAAGTTAGTAAGTTGTGGCCTCAACTTAATAAGTTGTGGCCTCAACTTATTAACTTGTGGCCACAACTTATTAACTTGTGGCCACAACTTATTAAGTTGAGGCCACAAGTAATGAAGTTGAGGCCACAACTTATTAAGTTGAGGCCACAACTTACTAACTTGTGGCCACAACTTATTAAATTGAGGCCACAACTTAATAACTTGTGGCCACAACTTATTATTGATAGCAGGGGGACACGGGGCTTACTCATTCAGGCGGGGATGTTACTTCTACAAACGGTGTTTTCAGTGCTTAGGGCACAGGGCTGAGGGCTGAGTTCATGTTAATCAGGGTGTTATCAAAGATTGGTAGCACTATAAGTAGAACTGTATTGAGTGCAGGGGACAAGGGACAGAGTATGTGAAGCGGGGATGATACTTATATCAACAATATCACCAGGGTTGCATTGATACTAGAGGGCACGGGACTGAGAAAATAGAACTGATGACATATGAGAAGGTACGGTTGTGACCCCAGTGGGGTTCTAACCCGAAACCTCCGGTATAAGCGGCAGACATCTTTACCCATCAACACCACTGCGTTTGTTCGTTGTCCTTACTAACTTGTGGCCACAATATAAATAAAGTGTTGCGGATGTCACCTCTGTGCCACCGTAGAAAAACACAAAGAAGTACCGCAAGTTTTAAATCAAAATAAGCGCACTGACAACTGTCAAAAATTCGTTAAGGATGATGGACGTCCAAAGTGAGGTAATCCATGAATTTGTAAACTTTGTTTATTATCCAATCACACCACTGACAAAAATGCAATAAACATTGGTTAACCCGACCTTTTTTTCTCACAGAACCTTGTATCAACGATAAAAGGAGTTCTTAACCTTTGCAGCTAAAATAACAGCTAAAATCACACATTCACAATACTCACAACATTTAATATGCTTTAAAAAAGAAATGAATTATTAAAGTCGTAAAAGAAATTATTCACTGTAAAGAAATACATCAACTTGGAATAAGGCTGCGACACTCGTGAAAATATGACTTTTGGTGCCCGCTCGGTTAAATAATACGTATTCTTGCATACAAGATTGGGATATCTGCAGTTTTTACCAGTGCTGGAAAATCTCTTTTCGCATACCAGATCGGGATAACTAGATTGCTGACCAGTTCTAGGAAATCTCATCTTACACCCCCATGTAAGATGACTTTTGTGAATTACTTGTAACGTAAAGTTATCAACATTGAGAATTCACTTTCCAAAACAAAACATCTGAATAAAAAATCTGAACAACTTCACTATGGGCATCCAACAACCTTAAGTGTATTTAAATGGAATACAAGTAGCTGTCTTTTTTCAGATTTAAAGTGATATTACCGTGACCCTCATTATCTTAAGAAAGATATTGATCATTGATTTATACTACTTGAAAAATAAACATTGCCAAACAAAAATGTATGAGTCTGTATAAAAGTTTGATTCCATTTAACATAGAGAAAATCAGTTAAAATCGACAAAAATTAAAATCAAAATTGACAATCCACCATTTCTCTTAGGTATATTATATTTTGGCTCGTTCTTGGTCATTACTAAATAAGGAACCTTTGAAGGGTAACATAACTTTAAAGTTAACTGTACAAAACATTTGCTCAAATAATGCGATTCATTTTACGCATTATATAACTACATTTACACCGTCTTTTGTGTTTATAGCAAACGGATTTTTATTTCCAGACTATAGGTATATTTCATCTTGCGTTTGTGTTCATCTGACTACGAAGTGGTCATGATGAGCTTTTAGGATTGACGAATGTCCGTCCGTCCGACAGTATTCCATCCGTAAACTTTAAACCATTAAACTTAATTTGAATTTCATCAAACTTAGGCAGACTCATCCTGGCATTGAGCTCTCTTAAATGTGTTTAAATTGTTCCAGTTGATTGAACAACATGGCCGTCAGAGCTGAAAAAGTAAAGGTCTTTAAAAAGTATTTTTCTCCAAAAAACTATGGCCCATAACTTAGATATTAGGCATGTAGCATCACGAACCTTCGATCAAAATTGACCTCACCCTGATAGTCACTTGATTTTACATAGGTTTCTAAAACCACAAGGCCCAAACCTTAGATATTTGGAATGTAGCATTGTGTAGTGGTCCTCTACCAAGAATGTTCAAAACATAACCTCGGGTCAAAACAGAAACCGCCCCGCAGTCACCGGGTTTTACATATGCTTATATTAAAAAATCTACAGGGCCAATCAATTAGACATTTGACAGATAGTATTGTCTAGTGAGCTTCTACCAAAATTGTTTAAATTATGACATCCGGTCTAAAACAACCCCGCACTAAGGCTCACTTGCTTTTACGTTGATATAATTTTATATAGGAACATGCATGCAAAGTTCAACATTGTAACACCCCTTCTCAGGAATACATGCAAAGTTCGAATAACCAACTACTTCCTGGTTGGTATTTGGGGAATCACGCGAATAACCAACTGAGTCCGCTGGTGGATGTAGGGAGAAGGGGGTGTTACCAAGTTGTACAATACACCTGTCTTTTTATATAAACGTTAAAATTATTCCCGAAAAATACTTTCTGTTTTGAGAGGAATATATGCGATATCCGAATTACCAACTACCTTCTGGTACGTAGCTGGGGATTCACGCGAATAACTAACTGAGTCCCCTGGAGGATGTAGGGAGAAGAGGGCGTTACCATGTTGTAGAATACATCTATCTTGTTATATATCCGTTACATTTATTCCCGAAAAATACTTTCTGTTTTAAGAGGAAAACATGCAAAGTTCGAATTACCAACTACCTTCTGGTTGGTAGTTGGGGGTTCACGCGAATAACCAACTGAGTCCCCTGGAGGATGTAGGGAGAAGGGGGTGTTTCCATGTTGTAGAACGCATCTATCTTGTTATATATCCGTTACATTTGTTCCGGAAAAATACTTTCTATTTTGATAAGAATACATGCAAAGTTCGAATAACCAACTACCTTCTAGTTGGTAGTTGGGGAATCACGCGAATAACCAACTGAGTCTCCTGTTGGAGGTAGGGAGAAGGGGGTGTTACCATGTTGTAGAACACATTTACCTGGTTATAGATCAGTAACATTTATTTCGGAAAAATACTTTCTGTTTTGAGGGGGAAAATGCAAAGGTCGAATTACCAACTACCTTCCAGTCGGTAGTCGGGGATTCGCGCGAATCCCCTGATGGACGTAGGGAGAAGGGGCTGTTACCATGTTGTAAAATACATTTATATTGTTATATTTCCGTTACATTTATTCCGGAAAAATACTTTCTATTTTGAGAGGAATACATGCAAAGTTCGAAATACCAACTTCTTTCTAGTTGGTAGTTGGAGATTCACACGGATAACCAACTAGGTCCCCTGCTTTATTCTGTGTTAAGGAAAGGGTATGGTGTGTTCGAACATTTCATTCTGGTAATATCGTATTGAGTTACCAACTACCAGCTGTAATATAGTTTGGAATCACAAATAACCAAATACCAACTAGTAGGTAGTTTGTTGTTTGAATATCCAACTACCATATACCAACTACCTACCAAATAGACGCTTATTACAAAAACAAACTTCTAACGACCGGAATTTAGCACAGAACTAATAACGATTTACATTAAAGGTAAATTAATTAATAATGCACATTTGCAAAACGTTGTTGTTCTGAAGGTTTTGGATATTTGTGTAGATGATATTTGATCTTGGATGGATTGAACATATTTCCCAAATCCATTCGAAAACTGCCCTTCTAAAACGAATTTCTAATTATTTAACTTTGGACTCGAAGGTTATCTTCTACATTGCGTACAATTTATCATATTTGGACTTTTGTTGTACTATTTTGGAACTGGACAATGGTGTTTAAATACATTGTACTATGTGAAGAATAGCAAGAGTGAATAAATGTTAATCTCCACGCACCTGTAGCACACTTTTGCTTGATATTGCTGTAGCTTAAACAAACAAGAGGACAGGCTAGCATGGACCAAATGGGTATGATTTAAACAGTATTGGTACAGAACCACTACACAATACTACAAGCCAAATATCTACGATCTGCGGACCATGAGGCAATGCCAAATATCTAAACTCTAAAACTTGACAAGTGATTTGAGACAAGAAAAGTTTTTAAAAACAATCTAACATAAGCTCATGTAAAACCGGTGACCCCAGAACGGAGTCATTGATTTGAAATATCTTAGTAAAGTGCCAAAAAAAACGGGTTTACTTGCCAAATGCCTCTTTTGCTTTTAGAAAAGAACAATATTTTAAACATTTCCCTACTTAACTTTATATAAAACGATCGGTTCCACGGCGCGGGTTAAATTCACTCATGGTTTATGATTTGAACATTCTTAGTAGCCAAATATATTAGTTTTGTGTCTTGTTGTTGTTGTAGAAGTTTAACGCCCTTTCCAACCGTATTTTGGTCAATTTGACAGACAGACACTTTACCTAACAATCGTTCCAGGAAAGAAACAGTACTAAAGTAAGACTCCTATCCTTCGTAAGAAGCTGTCAACTTTCTCATATAAAGATACATGATCGGTAGCACGGCTCGAACCCATGACCCTCAATCTATGAGAGGTTACAGTGATTTCAAGTCAGCACTCTGTGCCTTCCAGAATTTGAATGGAAGCCTTATAAAATTAGTCCTTTCTATTGTCATGGTAATCACGGTTCATCATGAAATGAAATTCTTTGAATAACGTTTGAGAGCTGCATGCAAGAGATACTCCTGCTAACAACACTAGGAGATGTTGCACGTACCCCCAGACGAACATCACGCGATCACAAAAGATAACCTTGAGCACAACGTGCACATCTGAGCTAACGATGTTTATATGCACTAGTTTTGAAAAAAACTAAATATTATATAAATTTTGATAAACGCATAGACATCAAGTGCATCAGTAATTTTATTAAACAAAATAATACATACAGCATATTTCTCTGGATACACATTGTAGCCTTTAAAAGTTTTTGTTCCTTTTTGTGTTTCTTTCTTTAGTTTTTTTTTCGACTTAGATTTGTTTAAGAATAGATATAGTAGGCATACATACCTTTTTTTTCTTGTTGCTTCATTTCTTTTACTGTTTTCATTTACCGTTTTTATTATTAAGCTTTAGAAAGGGAAAAGTAGTTTATTGTGTTTGAATACGCCAAGCTGGACACCTGGATATTGTGGTTATAAACAAGGAAGTAAATTGTAAAGGTATATGTAATAAAGTCTTGCCACCAGTACCTTACCCCTGAGTCAGTAAGTCTTAATTAACATTTATTTTTGCAGAGAATGGCAATACTTTGTGAAAGACATTTTCAAACTTTCGAGGATTATCATCACACTTTCGTCATAGAGATGACTGATCTTCATGAAGGAAGTGATCTTCAGTTTATTGGAGATTATCTCCAATATGGGAAGAGGTTTGATCACAATCAACCTGGAGTCACGGGAGAAACTCTTGACCAGACCTACGATGGCAACAAAAGTATTTTCCATTATTTCTGCAATCGTACGAAAGCCCTGACGGGTGTGTCTGGTGGTATGATGTATAAATACAACGGCATTTACCTGTATATCGGATTCAGCAACCCTCTGATTGGGTTCAGGGAAAGCTTTGCGGAGCTTAAACAAAAGAGAGAGACAGCGAAATGGGCGTACGAACAGCTTGAAAACAGAGACTATAAGACGTCTACATGTAAAGGATGGAGAGTCGAGGCAGCGTTTGTATCTTTACATTTTTAAGTAAATTATTGTATTGCCCTTCCATGAATTGTCCAGCCGTTTGATTTGGTATATCCCGTAATTGTGCCTCACACTTAATAAGAACTTTTAAGGGAACGCAATAACGGCTCTGGTTACGAAAATTATTGGTACGTATATCATCGAAGTATTGATTGTGAAGAATAATGATGTTTTGAATGGAGTCCTGAGAAAGAAAAATCATTTTTAGGAATGTATATGACAATGATAATTCAAATTTCAAAGTATAAACTTGCACTCGTAGCAAAAGCCTTGATTTTTCAAAACAAAATGACTGACGGCAAGTTCAATAACAAACATGCACGTAAAAACTCGCAAGTTCCACTTCGGTAAAAAATAGTATGAGCAACTTCCGGCATTCCAAATGCGCACCCGTTTCTGACATTTTCGAGGTAAGTGGTTGGACATTTTGCATCTTTTTATATTAACTACGCATGATTTCGAGAAATCTCGAATGGTATTGTAATTTTTTTGGACGAGGAGTGTTTAAGTTTAAAGCAACTGCTTCTATGAAATGTATTCATAAATATTGGTATCTTTTTATAGATACAGAACAAAGAAAAACACACATGTGCAACCAAGACAACCGTGAAAAAAGAATATGAGTGCCTTATCCGTTACAAAACATTTAGCAGAAGATGTAATTTGGATCGTCATGTGTGTGTCTTTCATGCGGTTACATGCAGTAATTGTGACAAAACTTTCACATACGAGTTTCTTTGAAAACACACCGCAGTAAGGTGCACGGTGTTGGTCCAAAATTTAATTGTAATTACTGCCAGAAGGTATTTCACGCTCGAGGGAATTTTATACCCGGCTCGTCATAATATAACTCTCGCCTACCGGCTCGGGTATTAAAAATCTAGGCGGGTAATATATTCCATATACCACTTCAAAAAACCAAATAGCATATGCAATAATATCCGTTCCAGCGGAGTAATTAACCACGAAGGTCGGAGACCTGAGTGGTTCATAATTGCACATCACAACGACAAAGAGGTGTTTATTAGACGATAACAACGCTGAAAAGGAGGTTATTTCGTTTCTTAATGCAAAGCGTTATTTTCTACGCGTACATTTATTTAACGTCATGCGGCTTATCGAATACCATGTTGTAGTATGGCATGACTATTACCTAGCGTATTTACAATGTTAGAAATGTTCTTCAAATAAATTCCAGATTAAGATGCAGATACAAGGGAATCCGGGTTACAGACCCTATTTTTTATGCATGACCCATTTGTTCTTTTACGTTCCCGGTATAATCACCGATACACGCGCGATTACGTCTGGGTTTATAATCAGTTCATCCGTAGATAGGCTTGAAATACTGAAAAGCGTTTCTGAAGCGTGCCCCGGCAGGGTTTAGAACAAGGCACCTCGAGATTGGTAGTCCAAAGCATTAACAACTTGACCTCCGTACCATCAACATCAATCCCTTTCTTTGTAATATTAGAGCTACCAGTAATTTTACATACAAAATGATTATAGAAACATAAAAATGTTCGCATTTGAAACATTACAACAATGACTACACTTTCTTTTGTACTTGAACTACAATCGAGTTCCTTTCTGTGCTCTTTGTTTTCAGATTTGAGCCGACACGAATGCCCAAGTTGAAGGTGAAAGTGTGTAAAGATGATGGCAGTCATTAACAAGAACGTGTAAACAGAAACATTCTGTGAGAGACATTGCCTGTAACCTATCAGCACAATTATGACATCAAAGGCAGATACTAAGCCAAAACAATTAACGATCACCAGAATTTTAAACTAACATTGACTACAAAGTAGTGTTTGTAATTTTAGATAAAATTTTATTTCTATTATTTGAAAAATTCGAAGAAGATTGAGTTACATTCATCAACATTAAATAAAGTTTTTATTAGATCAATAATAAAAATTATTATTATTATTCATTTTTGTTGTTTGAGTTCAGTGAACTAATGTAGGTGCGATATATAACATATTTGCTTTCACGGTTAAAGTTCAAGATCTTCGTCAGTGGTACGTTTTCGAAATATCTAAAACCTTACGCCAGAGGAATGTCCAAATTATGGTATAAAAGCCGTGGTGTTTGACATGTAACTGCTGTAACGGCCAAAAAGGGTAGCACCGAAGCGTCTGTGCAGTCTAACCATAGTCTGCCTTTTTCGCTTTTCAGTGACTAAATGTTTAGTGGTCAGCCTTTTGAACAGTAAAGAGTACTATCCAAACAAATAATTGCAGCTAAAACTAAATTCTTATTAAAACATTTCTGTGTTTTTTACGTTTTTTTCTCTTGGTTGTCATGGCAAAACTAGTTTGGCACTGACTGAAATAAATTTCATGAAATAAAATTCGGGATCACTGCAGGAAACAGTCTTCTTCCATATAGTAGCTTCAGATAAGATTGAAGATGCAAGACAGTATGTGCGTACAATAGTTTACCATGAGAGCAAAAGCTAGATGAGCTGAAAAACTTTGCCATATCTCACAACAGATATTCATCATCTGTGCAAACATCTATGTAGGTAAGATGAAGTTGAATGAGCGCTTTCTTAAGGAAACTTTCTTGTTGGTCGGCAGCGCGGGAGTTTCGTCTGTTATTCTTTTTTCAGCGTTGGCTGTAGAAGATGAGTTTTGACCTATAATTTGACCAATCAAATGTTACGAGTGAAAGCGCGGTGAATGCAGTTAATTGTTTTGATTGGAAGTTTGTTCGATTTGTTTTTTTGAAGATATATCTACAGGTACAGTTGAATGTTTTTTTTCGAAAACGATTTCATAGGATATATTTTGATTTAGAACCACCTCACTTTGATATTTGTAAGAGCCGAAAGCAGTTTACTAAATGCAGGTTTTGATAGTGAATATGACCTATTAACAGATACTTGCAGAATTTCAAATCACATATGATGGTGTATGTGTTTATTGGTCGTATTCCAATGGAATTTTCCTTTCATTACAAACTGTTGTGATCGTTGGTTTGCTTTTAACTAGGGTTGTGACGTTGAGAATTAGGGCTGTCATGACCTAAATAGGCGATGATAACGTTTTGTTATTTGTAAGTAGATATATAATGTCATTACGAGAATGACTGCAAAAATGCCAGTTGAACAACATATTCGAATATTATATGTTATCTGGTTTTTGAAGTGGTATATGGGGATGTATTATCCGCCTAGACTTATATTACCCGAGCCGTAAGGCGAGGGTAATATTATGTCGAGGCGGGTAATATATCCCAATATATCACGCCAAAAAACAAATTACAATTTTATTACCCTTCCCTGTCTTAAAAATTGAAAGATTCCGTTTATGTTTTATTTATTTAACGACTTTATGTAAGCTGAGCTTCAAATCCCCTTATGATACCCCACTGTCACTTCGTGACGTCACAAAACAGCAAAACAGCACTGACTTATACTTAGACGTAGTGTACGCGGCGAACAAGCTCACGTTTAGCATGGGGTTCAGTAACAGGATGATGTCAAGTGTATATTACCGGCTTGCCCGTAAATATCAATATATATTTACGGATCGTTGACCAATCAGAAGTCCGTAAATTTCATGGAAGGGTAATAAAAATATATATAAACAACCCTGTCGAATACGACCTTCTAATACTTTTGTTTTATCACGTGGTCGCTGATGCTTCCGATATATTGTTTATGTGTATACAACATATTTAATCTGTCCGTCCAAGGCTTTGTGACGTACTATTCCAGGTTGAGAGATGCAGTTTTCTTTCTCTGCCTTTTCCGGCTGGCCCAGCGCTTGGCTCTAAGGAACTTGGCACTAGCTTTGAAGCTTGATGTTGTTTTCTTAAGAGGGTTGTGTTTCCACTTCTCGTCTGAATTCTGATAACTGATCCTGAAGACAGCTGGGGATTGGTTAGGGTTAATTAAATCAAGATATATGTCTCTGTAGCTAAAATATAAATAAAATTACTTTATTTCTTTTGGTATAATAGAAGTCATTTATCAAAACTCATATATTTGTTGCTTATCTTGAGTTGATGTTTCGCCTTTCTAATGTCGGTGCAATTGTTGCTAAATAAGTAACAACTTCAAAAACACAATTAGGAAATACTGGGATAAAAAAGTTTGCATAAAAATACCTGTATATAAAAAGGGGGTTGTACCAGTTACAAATGTAAGTAATGACCATTGTTACTAAAAAGGAAAGTTTCTTCTGTTGTAAAATTCAATTTATAGGTTGCAGTTAAAAACGAATTTTGTGATTTTTTCTGTGAGTTCTCAAAAGGCAAAGTTTTGTTTTGATTAATTAATGAAAATTCCTTTAATAACTTGTGCAATTTCGACGAGATTAGTATTATTCTATTTTCACACGCCCGTAAAATTGAATGTTTATCTCTGGTTGTACGATGTTTTATAGGCCTACCTAATAGTTAAAGTAAATTTCGAAGAGCGTTAATCAAATATTCGCGAAGCTTTTGTGTCATGGCTTATGTTGCTCTTTGATACTTAATCGGTTTGCAACATTTTATCTGTAATAAAATAGAAACAATTGATCTTTTACAAGCATGCAAAACATATAATATATTATAGAGTTGTAGTGCTGTGTTCATATCAAGTACGTTTAGAAGCAGTTGAACATTAATACTAACAAACTGTAGTAGCAATAAAAGTAAAGTTAAAAGTAGAAACAATAAATCACAAAGTCTTCAATGCAACACTAAAGCGACTTACTGACCTGGTAGAATAATAAATTAAACTTTAAATCTATCACTGAAGGTTATTCATACTCTCTCAAATATTGAATAATTTTAAAGTAACCAAATAGAACAATAGTTTTTGATACTTGAGCAAATATTTTTTCTAAGGATTCCAGGAGTGATTAACGTGAGAGAAAAGAGAAAATTCTACTTTGTTTTGATTATATATTGAAATTGCTGAGTTAATATACTGAAATCGCAGAGATAAAACTGCTTAAGAGAAAATTTATAAACTGCATTTAGCATTGATCACTGATGCGCATACGACTTAATTTACCAAACATACTATTCAAGATTGAACAAAAATTACATTCAACAATCTTCTGGAAAGGTCATGTCATACAGTAAAAAGTGTGCAATAATCTGATTACACAATCAAAAATGACAAATATTTTCTTATAAGTTTTGTATTTCAGGAGATCCCCGAAGGTCATCAAGCTATGTTCGAAATAATAGGATTTCTTTCTATTCCGTTAACAAAGTTAAAGAAAAAAGTGTGTCAAAATTTTTGATAACGTATTCTAGCTGTTATTAGTTGATATAGACTCTTTGTCCATAATTGAAATAAAAGTATAAGTTATGAGAAAAATTGTGCTCGTTTGTATACTTTGGTTACTCTCAAGTTCAGTCAACATGTTTTGTTCTGAAAGTTTATGTCAAACACTTCTGTTACACATTTTTTTTTCTAGATAAAACAATCTAGGTTAAGCACATAATTTACAGTGCCTTATCAATAAAAAACTAAAAGTTTCAAATTAAAACTTGATTTTGTTTCTCTTCATAAAAGATTAGGACATATCAGTAGGTACCGTACCGCTTCAAAATGTTTAATCTAAGCTTAGCAGAAAAAATGTATTTTTACATTTTGAATTCAATTATATAACATCACCGAACCTTGGATGGAACAAATTGTTAAATGTTTTGATCCCTTTTATCTAGACACTTCGGTCTCAGCCGAAAATAAGCGCACTTTTTCTGTTTGATCCTGTTAGAGTTTACTTATAATCATGTCCTTGATATGTCTATGCCCCCAGCGGAAAGCGGTGGTATATAATTGTCGCACTGTCCGTCTGACTATCCGTCTTGTGCGCAGCACAACTCGAAAAGTATTTATAGCTATATTATCTTTTTAGTTACTGTCCTGTGTTGCTAATTCTTGTGCGAGGCAGATCTCAAAAAGTATTAATAGTTTCATTATATTTTAAGTTACTGCTCTGTGTTGCTAATTATTGTGCGCAGGATAACCCGAAAAGGGAATCAATTGATATTTTATCTATTAGATAATGGGAAGAAGTACTGTGCACAGGAAACATAACTAGTTTTATTGTTTTTGGAGCTTTTGTCATTAATTACTTTTTTAGTGCGGAGTATAATTTGAAAATTATTCAAGGGAATCAATTGATACTTCAAATAGTATTGAGAAGTGCTATGCACAAAAAAAGCCATAAGTCTACGTTATAATCACTTTTAGAGTTTCTGTCCTCACTCTAGTTTCGGTTATTTGAGATGATACTCCTTAATTGTTTGAAATTATATTAGAGGACACATAAATTGTGGTTGTTTATAATGCTGCTATTTTCAGTCAAAACCATTCGGGGACATGTGTCATTTTATAATGACAACTCTTTATTGTTTCTACCAAGAAAACAATCTAGGTTAAGCACATAATCTTTAATGCCTTATCAATATAAACACAATCCGAGCTCAGAGAAAATTCGTATAGTGATACACTTCATATTTTACCTTAGTTGTGAAAAGTTTTCTTGGTCGGAGGATATAAAGGTAAGATGCCAGAATTTTATCCTACTAGTTTTTCAAATGTGTTTTTGCACAAGTCTGAAGCTGAAAATAACGGAAGCTGTGGAGGGGAGACTTTTGTTAGTACTTGTGACTATTTCTTAGTTGTTATGACTTATTAAGGTGCTGATTGTTATGACCACTCTAGCAATAATTACTATATTTTTCTATGAGAACTACAAAATAAAAATAGCAAATACAAATGCATGTTCAAATATGAAAAATATCTTTCTTCAATTTGATAAGGTATTGTACCACTGCAAAAGGTTCAATCCATTTTAGGTTGAAATCATTTGTTTCATATTTTAAATTCAATGCTTTAAAATCAGTTGTCTGATAATTTTCCTGAATTTTATGAAAAAAGAGAATATAAAAAAGCTTAATTAAGGATTTACAAAATGAACGTAGAGTAGAAGAGTTATTGGAATTATTTAGAATTTTGTAAAATGAAAACTTTGCATTTTTGCCAAATATTTCAACTTTACGATTTCATGAAGAAAAAGATCTACAAAAACTTTTGTTGAAAAAGAGCGTTCATTCGTAATTGATATATGAAAGGGCGTACGACGATGGTCACATTAACAGACGAATGGTGTTACTTTAATAAGCTCATTTTTAGGAGCATACAATTAATTTACAGAGATAACTAGTTAAATACCTATATTTCAACAAAGAGAAAGGATAGTGACAAATGCTGATTACAATAATCATGAAACTAGAATTGGTTTCTTTAAAAAAAACCGTCTCCCCCCATGCCCCCGTCCCTTCCAAAGGAAAGAATTCGCGTGACCCCTAGCTATAATATGCGCAACTTCACTCGCTACTGATGCTTGCCATCACGTTTGCAGAAAATATAACAAGGGATTTTCGGGATGAAGGGCTGACACGATTTTCTCCCGTTTCAGGCCTCTGTGACCTTGACCTTTGATCACCATAATTATATTGTAATATGCACAAACTAGACAGGCCCCTGTGACATTGACCTTTGACTTAATGACCTCAAGTTGTTATATGCACATCTATTTTACATTCTGATGCTTCCCGACAAGTTTGATGAAGTTTTTGATATGAAGAGCAGACATGATTTTCTCCCATTTCAGGTCCCTGTGACAATGACATTTGAAGTTTAAGAGATAAACAGCGAACACGATTTTACAGTTTCAGGCCCTTTGACCATTACCTTTGACTATATGACCCAAAATTGTAATATGCACAACTAGACTTCAAACTGGTGCTTTTCTGAAAGTTCAATAAGAAAAACAATGAAGTGTTTCGGAGATAAAGAGCGGACCAAATTGTCAGTTGTCAGGTTCCTGTGACATTGACAATTGAAAATATGACCCAAAATTTTAATATCAGTACTGCTGCTTCACTGAATGTTTGATAAAAATCCACGATGAAGAGCGGACAAGGTAATGCGGATAGACTGACAGTCGGGCGGATAGACAGACGGCGAGGAGGGAAACAATATGTCTTTCCATGAAGGAGGGAGATATAATTATGGACATTTAAATTAAACTCGCAGTCCAAATGAAAAACATACAGAGATTAATATGGGTTTCAACTTAAAATTAAAGTGCTGACGTACTAAAAGGAGGTCGCGTGCGAAAACTTTCAAGTTGTGCTTATCATCACGAAAGCAAAGAAATAAACTGGCACTACTTTCGTAGCCGTTCTGGTTCATGAACCCTTAATATAGGAGAATAGCTCCGTCCCAAGTTGACCCCGTGGATGTAGTGTTTACAACTTAGAATATTGCAAGAGCAGCCAAAGCTGTACTTGGAGCTACGGGGGTATATTTACTTAAACTCTCAGGACAAGCTCACTAAAATTTAGATGCATATCAAGCCTATATATGTATTCAAACTGTTTCACGACAAATATAATCAAGTTATTTAAATAATGCACTATAAAATATCAGCCCTACTAAAATACGGGGATCCACCAAGGGAACCTCCCCTTAGTTCTCTTAGGAAATTGCTGAGAAGACTCTTTCAAATAGGCAAGGACAGGAAAGTGCCGAGATATATAAACTGCTGAGCACGACCTGAACTAAATTAGAATTTATATGTGACAAATTATTTACCATATAACTACTTTTTCAATAGAATATAACCAATAGCTAAATTCTTGTTCGTAACTGGAATTTAATATGTTATTTATAAATGAATATATCAAAAATTTTATATATTTTAACAGTCAACATGAAAAAGATCATTTTACCTATATCAATAGACCTTTGTGTAAAGTGTTCGCGCTAAAAATCTGCCGCTAGGTGTCTCTGGTGATCGGATTCCCGCTAAATTTTCTCGTTTTTAACGTGAAGTATTCATATATGCAACACCACATATGAATGAATACTGCAAATCGCCGGATCATAATCAGCAGTCTACATAAATGTTCTCACTTTTAACGTTATGGTGTCATATTCTTCATTATTCAAACCCATTTTCATGAAAAATTGATTTCATTTGATGTTCAGTCGTTTTTTAACTTTTGTGTGAGGTTTTAAGAGGCGAAGTCTTGTTGGTAAATGATAACACATTCTTTATCAACTTACGCAGTTCTAAACAAATCAGTATCATTTTTTTCATTCGTTCGTATAACTAAACTTTACGATGTACGTATTGTGCATAGCGATTATACAGAAATTTAAACTATTGTAGAGATAGGGGAGGCATATCCTTACATGCTCTGTCAGAATTATAAGCACTGGCTATAGGAGACCGGTGCAGAAAGTTTACAGTTATAGCTTGCACAGAATCTGCGCCCACATTGCATTAGAAAAGTGTCCTCATTACCACAGTGTCTAGTGAATCTGACAAATCTAACTACATACCATGTACCGCAAAGATGTCATTTGTACTTCATTTATCGTTCTCATGCTAAATCGCTTGATAAAGAAAATAAATTCATTTTTAATAGCATGACCCAGCTCATAAGGCGAAACCGGAAATATTGTGGTCGGTCTTAAAAATAGAAACATACATTTTTAAAAATGGCCTGATATAAAATCGATTACACCTCATTATTCTAAGAACACTTAGGATTAAGAAGACATTTATAGCCCACCAAAGAGGTAATAAATTACCCTAGGTAGCTTAAAGTAAACATGTCTTTTGCAGAAAATGGCAAAGTATTCTGCAGCTCACCAGGGAACCTTCGATAATTATCATAACACATTCTTCATAGAGATGACTGATCTTCATGAAGGAAGTAATCTTCAATTTCTCGGAGAATATTTTAACAATGGCAAGAGGTCTGATAACAATCAACCTGGAGTCTCGGGCAAAAGTTTAGACAAGGCCCACGATGGCAGCAGAAGTATTTTCCATTATTTCTGTAATCGTGCGAAAGCCTTAACGGGTGTAGCTGGTGGTATGATGTATAGATACAATGGCGTTTATCTGTATATCGGATTCAGCAACCCTAGAATTGGGATCAACAAGGCCTTTGTAGAACTTAGACAAGAGCAATATACAGCGAAATGGGCCTATGAACAGCTTGAATACAGAGACGATAAGATGTCTACCTGTTGTGGATGGAAAGCCCATGCAACGTTTGTATCCTTGCATATTTATACAACTAAACTACTTTATTATATACCTACTAATGTTTATCTGAATTTTCTTTTAGTATTTGTGCAGTAAAATACAACATCCCGTATCAAGTTTTCCGTATCAGATGAATTTGGCCGTATCTTATCTGTCCACCGTGTAAGTTATACACAAATGAATATTCATATCATATTTCTACGCGAAAAGTTGAAAAATAGATCCACATTGATGCAGTAAAATAAGTGTAGTTTCATTGTCGTCACATTTTTCTTAAAGGCACATTTGAAGACAAATGAACACAACGTCTTTTTTCGCAGTAAATAAACCAGAAAGATGATTGACATTTTGCATTTACTTTTTGGATCGATTGATTTATTCAATCGGATCCAAAGTTAACAGAGTATAGCTTCCTTACGGCTGAACTCTTTACATACAAACAAGTAGTTCCATATATTCCGTTGTTACGAATTATGCTGTCCTCTGTTTTAAAAATTATATAGTAACAGATCTAAATAATATCAAAACATTTCAGAATAGCATAATATTATATTGTTGTTTTTCTTATAATTTGTAACTTAAATCAACGCGGTATCTGTTATGTATAGAACTAATTTTCTACACGGTTTTTATCGTCAGACCGGTTTGACATGAGAAATGTAAGACCCGTGAAATACGTATCGCTACACCGGATACACTAAATTCAGTGTTTCCGCGAGAGCGCGTTTTCTGTGGTTTTGACGCACTCATTTTGTCAATGACGCAACAGAAATAGCAAAGAGCGTCTTCTATGACGCAATTAAAATGTGTATGATCAAATTACTACAAAAACAACATTTCAAAACCTCTCAAAACGCTTCGAAATGCAAGATAAATTGTTGATGAAATACGCTTCCGGTATGGGATATGTATAAGTTTGACCCTATTCCGTCGTCGTTGTCGTCTGATTTTGGATCGACCCACATTTTGTACCATTGCGTTTTTGTGTGTGTTGATTCTTATGATACCGTCATCATAGATCGTAGACGCACAAGAAGAGATGGTCGACGAACCTTAATAGGGGAAACAAAAACGTCTTTCTGAGTGATTTTAATGATCATTTTGTAGTCATTTCGATCAGACTGTCGCTATTAAAGGGGTTTAAGTGTGCCAAATAATATCCAAGTTTAATGTCTATGGTTGAATGCACTTATGAAAAATTCGCTTTGTGGACAAATTTGACTTTTGAGATGCGGTGACAAAATGGAAAGCATCCAAACAGAAACACCTGTTGTCTTGCCAACCCTTTTATTGCCCACCATTTTGTGATGTATCACATGCAGTTTTACAGAAGTAAACTGAATAAAACTTCTTTAACATATAGTCATGCCTTTCATTTTTTTACAATAAAGGGTATGACCCTCGGAATTTCTAAATGACCCCCAAATTCTGGTACAGGGAGTTGGCACCCTAGGTCTTCCTCCTCCATGAAAGCCGGAAGTTGCAATATGACCTTAGCTGTTGGGTGCGACGTTAAATCCGAATTAATCGGCACAATACAATCAACCTTATGGGCATATCCCATAACTTTTGAATGACATTAAAATGACCATACATTTTCAGTTCAGTTTTGTGAAAATCCATTTCTCAGTTACGATTCACAGCTTAATACTTCATAGGGTAGTTGAACATAGTCACTGAATGACATAATGTAAGCACATGGGTTCCTATCTCAAAAGTAAAGTTTACACAAATGGTGAAAGGTCAAACTTTGTGGACAGTTGTGTCTCTAGTTTATAACTTCACTCGTGCAAGGGTTGTCCTGATATTCACACATGTATGTGTACAGTCTATGTTGTCCTGATATTTACACATGTATGTGTGTAGACTGTGTTGTTCAGAGGCAACCGATCCTCCAGAACTTTCAGTTCTTTGATTATAAATGTTGTTTGTTTATACACGGAAGAAGGAAGTGACGTCATCGACGTCATATAAAACGTGACACGAAATAGCGCGTTATGTTGATTTTTGCCATTAATGACACAAATTAGCGTTTATATAAAATTTAACATATGATATTCGGTAAAAGGTATATAATAAAAGGTATATTATAACAGTCGGTTGATCTGCGTGTGTATCTTTCTCGTTGGCTGCATAGATCAGGATCACACTCGAGGCTCCGCCTCTCGTGTGATCCGGAACTACACAGCCAACTCAAAAGATACGACGCCGCAGATCAACCGACTGTTATAATATTCCGTATATATTATATAGTTTAAAAGTTCTGGATCTAGTAAGAGTATAACATTTTTGCATTCTTACCATTTTGGCACTTGGAGCTATCTGTTAAGTTGTCATAGCCATACTTTTGCGTAATCAAAACTGTATAATGCAATGAGTAGTTATATTAGTATTAAATAGTTAATTACATTTATGTTATTTTGAACTTCTAACGCACCACTTGCCTTTTTAATTTTCAATCCTACACATATCTGCCTGCTTTTTGTTTTCAATTTAGGGATTGTTATAAAATACATTATGGAATGTTTATTTCTCAAAATTATAATTTGTATACTTGTATTGGAAATATAAAAATTCTCGCATTAAAAAAAATACAACAACATCTTATAAACGAAAATGCATGTTATTTCAAAATTATGGTTTTTAAATACTTGTAAATGTAGAATGTTCATTTTTAAAATTATAATTTGTATAAATTGGAAATATATAAATGCGCGCATTTGAAAATAAAATAATCACTTCTCTTTCTTGTGTAATTTAACCACATTCAAGTTCCTTTCTGTGTCTTTGTTTTCAGATATAGATGGACAGAAAAGCCCGAGTTGATTTTGAAATTGGGTAAAGAAGGCAAATTCTAGCAAGCACATGTACACAATTCATTCTGTTAGAGACATGGATGGTCTGCAACCTATTAGCGCACTTATGTCATCAAAAATACTTCTATTTCTTTTATTTAAAAGTTTTGAAAAAGAAACAAGGACATAACGAGTTACCTTCATTAAAGTTAATAAAGATTTTTCATCAAGTCTAAAATTATTGTAATCATTTATTATGTTGTTTTAGTTCGATGAACTAATGTAATGCGAATATAACATATTTGCTTTCATGGTTTAAGATTAAGATCTTTATAAGTGGTTTCTTTTCGAAATATCTAAACTCTTACGCCGGGGGAATGTCCAAATTATGGTATGTACGTCACAAAATGGGTTCAGAGCCGTACACTTTATAGGTGTGTGACATGTAACTGTTGTAACGGCCAAAAAGGGTAGCACCGAAGCGTCTGTGCAGTCTGACCATAGTCTGCCTTTTTCGCTTTTCAGTAACTAAATGTTTAGTGGTCAGCCTTTTGAATAGTAAATAGTACTATCCAAAGAAATAATTGCAGCTAACAAAACTAAATTCTGATTAAACCACTTCTGGGGGTTTTAAAAGTTTTTTTCCCTTGGTTGACTTGACAAAATTAGTTTTGCATTGACTGAAATAAATTTCATGAAATAAAATTCGGGACCACCGAAAGAAACAGTCTTCTTCCATATATTAGCTTCAGATAAGATGTCGTTTGAAGATGCAAGACAGTGTGTGCGTACAATAGTTTACCATGAGAGCAAAAGCTAGATGAGCTGAAAAACTTTGCAATATCTCACAACAGATATTCATCATCTGTGCAGGTTGGGTGAAGTTAAATTAGCGCTTTCTTAAGGACACTTTCTTGTTCTTATCCTCTCATCGGTCGGCAGCGCGGGAGCTTTGTTTATGTGTATACGGCATACTTAAACTGTCCGCCTGTAAATTTACTTCCATTTAGCTGTGTGACGTTTTGTTCCAGGTTGAGAGATGCAGTTTTCTCTCTCTAGATTGTTCGTCTGACCTGGAGCTTGGCTCTAAGGAACTTGGCACTTAAGAGGGTTGTGTTTCCACTCCTCGCCTGGCTTCTGCTCACTGATCCTGAAGACATCACTCCATTTTGAGATAGAGATTAATTAAGGTACATTAAGTCAAGGTCTATAATATACACATGTCTATAAATATAAATAAAATTCCTCTATTTCTTTTGGCTTGAAAGAAGTCTTTTATAAAATACTGACATATTTCTTGCTGACCTTACTTGGAGTTGATGTTTTCGGCTTTCTAATGTCAGTGCTATTGTTTCATCAAGGCAATTTGTACTGTCCAAGTTTCATGAAAAAAAAACAATAAGTGAAACATTGAAGGTGCTCAAGTGTAAACACAGTTTTATTTTGCAATTTCTGTTAATCAAGGGCCATTACTCTGGAAGAACAAATCCAAACAAGTACATAATTGAAGTCATCTGAGTTCTTATGATCATACACAATCTCTGTAAATATGATTAGGATTAAAGAATATAAGAAGGTGCTATAGTGTAAATATAGTTAAATCTTGCATTTTTTGTTTATATCACGGGCCATAACTCAGGCAGTATTGATTCGATCAAGTCCATAATGGAACTCATCCGACGTCTTGTGGCCATATACATTCTGTTCAAGTTTTGTTATGATTGTTTGAAAAAATGAGGATGCCAAAGTGTAAACAAAATTATTGTGGACAGACGGACAGACGACGGACATTCATTGATCATAAAAGCTCACCCTGACCACTGTCATCGTGTTAATTGTTGTTTTGAACAATTTTAATATGGCGTGTTTCACAGACCTACAACATATAAATGGCAACACATTTAATCAGCTTATAAATGTTGTTGCTAATTTATGCATAACATGAAACATACATGCACGAAATTGTCATGTCATATATAGCATCGTACTATATGTATAGATATGACGTAATTCATAGCATAAACCATATATAATGACAATTTAATAGACATAGCTACGGTGGCACAGAGACGTCATGTAGTCATTTCATATATAAGGTCCTTGCATGAGTATTAAGGGGGGTCACTGGTGAGGTTTTGGTTTTGTGCACTTCCGGAAATTTACATTTGTTGTATTTCAAAAATGATGAGTTAACTGGAAAAAACAATTAGGTAGTAGTGAACTTAGGCACAATAGGAATATTTTAGCGTAAAAAAATTGAACATTTCTGAGAAAAAAAATTTTGATCTCATATTTGGTGACTAAATTGACAAATTTTGTCATATGCCAAAAATGGGGGTAGGGGTACAAAAATAGTCATTTCTCAAAAACCATTTAAGATATTCACATAATTCAGACTGTATTATACGAAGAATTGTTAGGATATGACAAATCAGTATAAACTAGTTTATTTTACAGTTCTTTGTTACAGACATATGCCGTCATATCTCAAAGCTCGCCGAAATCTAAAAAACACATTTTTTGTCAGTTTTTATTGAATTTCTTTCTTATATGCACATTGACCCCCATTTTTTATTTTTGCATTCTAAAACAAAGGTTTTAATCAAACTGCAGACAAAATATCTGAAAAAGCTTGTTACTCCTTTATCATGAAATATTCATTTATCAAAAATTGAAAAAATGAGTTTTAGTAAAGTGGGTGGGGTAATAATAAGGAGCGTAATATTTATTCAGATGATGATAGAAATACCACTATCTCTAATTTTTCATCCTAAAGTATAATATACTACATAAGAAAAGATTAGAAAGTGATATCCATTCTGAAACATACACCACATACATAAACGTTTATAATACCAAAATTCTAGCTAATTCTGCATTAAGCACCTTGATCTGATAGTGTATCACTAAATATTAATATTGCGAAAAAGTTAAGTCATTGACCCATCATTATTTTTCCAGAAATTAACTAGTAAAATATTAGTCTCCATAAAAAACAGGGTCAATAACATTTCTTGTTATTTTGAATTTCAGCAGTGACCCCCCTTAATACTACTAAAGTGTTTGTAGTATCTAATAAGCATTTGTGCTCTGTCTGTATATTTACATGCAGTATTTACAGTCTAGGTAAATTTGCAGACAGTGCAAATGGTCCCGCCTTCACTCCACTGGCATTGGATTTGCGGGACACAGTAGACTGCCCAATTATTATAGAATTCATTGCTGTGCGATACTCATAGTAACCTGGGTTTGTTGCTGCACCATGGTAAATAGACCTTTGTTGGCAGAATATATATTCTATGATGTCGCTGTTAATTCTGGATGGTACGACACTCTCTTTCAACTAATTCTCTACGAATTGAACAAGAAAATAAAATCCATGATACATAAAATCAATATATTCCCATGTCTCCATGGTAATTAGGCTTTTGTACCTTTTATTAACACACACATCGCCAGCGATATATTTCTCCTAGGACTTGAACCAGTTGTACACTTTAGTCAGCTGTTTCAGTCTATTGTCTGACATGTCTTTGATTGGTCTGTTGTCGGCAAACAAATCAACCAGGAAACTAGTGTTTTCAAGGAAGGTAATAGCTCCTTCAATGTCGTCTGATCCATTTGTGAGATTCTGTTGATATGTCTTCATCAGATGTAACATATCCTTGTCAAGAACATCAAAGGCCAGTTTATTTCTCATCTTTTGAGCATTCTTAGGGAAGATATGGTCATCGGAAAGTTTTTGGTGTATAGGAAATGGATTAGAACGATCCCACATGTAGGCATCAACCCACATGCTCCACACAATTATTTTGGAGCCAACAGTCAATACTCTCTCGTTGTATTCTTGGCATAGGGTGTAAAGACATTTTTGATAAAATATGTTCTGTTTATGGGCATAATGAAATGTCTTTTTTTTCGACAGTTATTCGTTGATTTAAGAAATTCAAATGTGGGTTAGTTTGAACAGAAGATGCACCACATGGCCGTCGGCCGAAAACAGCAACGTCTGCCAAGATGGTTGCTAGAGTGAAAGAAATAGTTGCTACTGATGCAAGATAAGCCGCTAGAATAGCTAGTATGGTTGACATCTCATTAGGAGCAGCTCATGCTATTCTGAAACGTAATTTGAAAATGAGAAAGATCTGTGCTATATGGATTCCCCATCTGTTGACAGATTAGTATAAAAAGGCACGCGTGCAATGAGCGAAAATGTTGCTTAAACAGTTTCCAAATTACAATGCACGGTCTGGCCAATGTCAGATTGCTACATGACAATGCGTCATCGCACAAGGCATCTATTGTACAATAAGTTCTGAAGCAGGAAAAGGTTGTTGTGCTCCTTCACCCTCCGTATTCGCCTGACCTTGCCCCGTGTGACGACTTCTTTTTGTTCCAAAGGCTCAAAAATACCTTTCTGGCCAAAATTTTGTCCAGCGCAAACACCTCGGTTCTGCAATATTCCACTGTCTTCATAGTATACCTAGAAAAGACTATGAAAATGCCTTCAAGGATTGGATTAGAAGACTGAAACTTTGCATATCTGTTGGAGGTGAATACTTCGAGGGGACAAAATAAAATTTTCATTGAAATCTATCAAGGATACATTTTTATGTGCTTAGATGCATTCATATTTGAACATTCCTCGTAGACAATTTTGTTTCATCCTGACTATTCATGTTTTTCTAGATTAAATGAATTTGGGTGATTTATGTAGTATCTAATAATAAAGTTATTTCTGCTATTTGTAAAGAAATTACAATCAAAAAGGTAATGAAACTCATCACCTAAAGAATTGGTGACATATATAGTACAAAATCTGTCATTACGTTCAATTCCAAAATAACGCCCTTTTTCAATGGGTAAAGAGTGATTCATAGTTCTAAATTTACACAGTTGGCATGCAAGATTACGAGGCAGAATGTCTAGATATTTCTCAAAACAAAATTCCTTTTTATACATGCGGTACACTAAGCATTTTGGGGAATTATTTACAGTAGCATTCCAATCTTGTACAAATTGATCAGATAATCTGTTTTTAACTGCAGATTTAAAATGGTAGATATTGTTAACTTGTTGATTAACAAAATATTCTGACATTCAAAGCTCATCCAAAGTATTTTTCACAAAAGATATCCAAGGAGAGATCATAGTATTATCGTTATGCAGTGATAACATAGTCCGATACAATAGATGACATATTTTCTCATTCTTAGCATTTAATACTTTACTCAAATAACACAATACTCTAGATTTAACACTAAGAGAGATAGGTTTTACACCCAATTCACCATAAATCATGCAATTAGGTGTACTTGATTTCAAACCGAGGATCATTTCACAATATTTAAGATGAAATACTTCAATTATTTTTAAATTTTCAAGTCCCCACACTTCACTTCCATACAGTAAAATTGGTGCTATCTAAATTAGTTGAACAAGCTAGAAAAAGTATGTTCTCTGTTATAAATAAGTCTAGAAAACTAAATCTATCCATTTTGGTTTTGTCTTCATTAACTTGTAAATCCCACAGTTTACAATAGTCGTACATGGCATTTAAAGCTTTTTGTAATTCAGTATGATATTCTGCAATCAAAACAGTGTCATAAGCATACAATAATAAAAATATTCTAAGATAAACATCAATATCATCATCACTAAGACAATTGAAAGTAGCTAATGACATAGTTTCCAAACCTTCAAATTTTAAAGATAGTTATTGTGTCAGATCATTCAAAAACAATGAAAACAAAATGAGTGACAAATGTTCATCTTGACGAACACCAGTTTGACAGAGTACTATTAACTTTAACACAGGATTTTGCCTTACTGTACATATCATGAACTATTTTATCTGCTCGTTAGAAGGCACATTCTATCATTGTCATCGGTGATCTTCTCATGAAAAACATCTGAATATGGTGGGTTTTGATTGTTTAAAGCTGATGCATTTTTTTGAGCTTGTAGTATGAAAAGTTTTGTTGCAAAAAATGTCCACTGAAGGTCAAGGTCATGGCCAAATTGTCAATTTTGCTCAATGTCGGACCATTTTTGTGTCCGTATCAATACATTTTCAGCTGCACTTTTTCATCCTTTCGTCTCGAACATCTTATTCTGTGATAATTCAAGCAGTTCCCAACGAGAAAAGGAGTATAAAACGCCACGAACACATACCAATCAGCCAGAAAGACTTGCGGTAAGATTTTTCAGCGTACCATGTGAAAAGATAATTAATATCTCTTTTTGTTTTCTTACTGTAAAAATCAGAACAGTGACTGTTTGCGAATATTTGAATTACCCCCCTTTGTCTTATTTTCTTGTACGTGAAGACTACAAATACAAAAGGAGATGAAAATCATATCGGTTAAAACAGGTTTACAGTTTTGTAAGGTACTGGAATTTACATGAATTTATCAACGGATATCAAAATGCCTAATTACGTTAACTGTCCTTAGGTCAATGTCAGCTAAGGTCAAAGTTAAAATCTACTTGCAAAATTTTCCAAAAACATGTAATTCCAATTTCATTGCTGTAGCTTAAAAATAACAAAAAATAGGTCAGTAGGTCAGGGTCAGCAAAGGCCAAATTAAAAATCTGCTAAGCTCTTGGTATTGCGGTTCTGGAGAAGTTTTCCTATATTGGCAAGTCAATATTGTCTTTTAAAATGAGTCGGTAAGAGTTATGTCTCCTGAAACATGGGAGATCAATCTTGCCTTTTTAAAGATAAGTCGGTAAGAGTGATGTCCGTTGATACAGAGGAGATAAATTTTGCCATTTTGAAATAAGTCGGTAAGAGTGATGTCCCCTGACTCAGGGAAAGTTAATGTTGCGATATTAAATGAGTAGGTAAGAGTGACGTCCCTTGAAACAGGGGAGATGATTCTTGCTTTTTTAAAATGAGTCGATAAGAGTGATGTGCCATGAAACAAGGGAAGTAAATCTTACAATTTTAAAATGAGTCTGTACGAGAGATGTCCCTTAAAACAGGGGAGATAAATCTTGCGAATTAAAATTATTCGGTAGGAGCCATGTCCCTTTGCCGATTTAAAATAATTCGGTAAGTAAATCTTGCAATCTTAAAAAAAGTCGGTAAGAGTGCTGTCACTTGAAACATGGGAGGTAAATCTTGCCATTTTAAACTGAGTGATGTCTCCTGTAACAGGGGAGCTCAATATTATCCTTTTAAAATGAGTCGGTAAGAGTGATTTCACCTGACACAGGGGAAGTTAATCTTGTGAATTAAAATTTGCCGGTAATAGTGATGTAACTTTGAAACAGGGGAAGTGAAGATTGCCATCTTTAAATCATTTGGTAAGATTGTGATTCCCTGAAACATTTCAAGTAAATCTTGCGATTTTAAAGTGAGTCAGTAAGATTTATATCCCTTGAAACAGGAAAGATCAAACCTGTCTCCTTAAAATGAGCCGGTACGAGTGATGTCCCCTGATACAGAGAGAGAGAGAGAGAGAGAGAGAGAGAGAGAGAGAGAGAGAGAGAGAGAGACAGACAGACAGACAGACAGACAGACAGACAGACAGACATATCCGGGGTTGACATATCCGGGAATTTTCTTGCAAGATCTTAAAGTGGGCGCCGAGCTCGACATTTTGATATGCGACATGACCCACTTTGGCCAAAGGTGTGAAAAATAAGGAAAAACGCCGATTTACGCCAACCGGTTGACATATCCGGGAATTTTCTTGCACCATCTTAAAGTGGGCGCCGAGCTCGACATTTTGATATGCGACATGACCCACTTTGGCCAAAGGTGTGAAAAATAAGGAAACGCCTCCTGGCAGACAAACATTGTGATCAAGTTTGCCGAAGATTAGATGAAAACTCTTCGACTCATAGAGCGAACGAAGTATGGACGCCGCCCGCCCACCAGCCCTGTCGCCATGGGTGTTCCTATAATACGTCCTTTTGGGTGTATAAAAAGTATGTATGTCAAGTATCTCTTTAACAATATGCACTGGATGATAGATCACGCATAAAATGGGAAGTAGACGTATAATTAAAGTATTTGATATTGAAAATAATGATATTTTTGGTCGGTCGGTTATCACTCAAAGTGCCCCGAAAATTGGGTTGAGTCATCAATCTCCAAATTAATTGCATAAAGTATTAGAGAGCATGTATAAATTTTGCTATTTTGTATGTGTGACTAGGATAAGTCTGCAAACATGAATGCATTTCAGCAGTCAGAGAGAGAGTTTGGGTAGTCGCACTGGCCGTAAACTTTACTATGTAAGTCTATGGAAATATATTTACCATACTTATACCTTTATACTTTATACTTTAGGATAAACATGCATTCGAATTCAAGTTTTTACAACAGAAATGACTCATTCCATTTCAGAAAAACGAAAAACAAAAACTATTTATTAAACCATTTTGATTGAGATGTTATATAGTTTATTTCTATATACCTAACCTGTACACATTCGAAACGCCAAAGTACACATTAGAAACGCACATTTGAAACGCCAAAATGCTCACTACGGACACGGCCCTATTTCTGCTAATACATTTTATTGATACAGAATAATTACACACACATAATTATCTAGTTTCCCAAGTATTTTCTAACATGTTTCAACATTTTAAATCATGTTCAAATTAATTTCATTTACAAATAACAATATTTCAGTTGCTCAACATGTGCATTATTTTGTTCCTCTATCTCTTTGCGTAGTAATACAAATTTTGCGTTATTTTATTGCGACGTCTTTACGTAAACAACAAAATAAATCTTGCCTTTAACATTCATTTTTAAGTACAAGATTAATTTATCTATCATGCCAAAAGGGAATATAACTTTAGGGGTAATTTCTAGTTTACAGGTCCCCAGTTATTAAGACTACTGTTTTAGTTAGCTAGGTTTTGGTTCAGTTGATATTTGAAAGGAACGGTATTACTTTTTGATGTTTAGTTTTTACATTGTTGTTAAAGCTGCTCTCTCATAGATTCCGGTGAAAAAGATTCTCCAAAATGATAAAAAAAACTGTTGAAAAAGTTGGTTTTACGGCACCGCTGCACTATATGTTAATACAGTATTTTTGAAAGCGCTTGTAACGCTTCATAATTTAGTAGCGTATAATTTCAAAACTATAATTTATACAACAATCGTGTGAATTCGTGAAATGCAAATTTCAAACCAGGACCACTTTTGAGTTCGTAGGTCGCTATTCGAAATGGCAATTATTGCGAATGTTGAGCAACTACGAATTGCAAACTGCAGACAATCTACCTGGTCGTAGCTCGAGATTCAAATTGTAAACGGACCAGTTGCCAGTTCGCAATTCAGGGCTGTACTGTAATTGCCGTACAATAGGCCGCTTCACTTTATTGGTCGCAGCCCTATATATTTACGATTTTAGAAACAAAAATGAAGTGGTCGCCGATACGCTGAGTCCAGGCGTTTAAAACGAGCCACGCCCGACTCTTTGTATGACACTTTAGGTATAATCAATCAGTCCCGTTTATCTGATTATATACTGTATTAGATGGTAGTTAATTGACATATGAAGTATAAATGGGTTGGAAAGTATTCCATTTTTGTAAACTGTTAAAGTACCTAAATTTCCCATTCTGTGCACTCAAATATCAATTTATAAACAATAAAAATGTCATATAGGCTGCTTAAAACAAACAATTTGAAAAATGAAAAGGTCATATAGGCCGCATCGCTGCTTATGCCGTATCTACGAAAATTTATTTTTATATATATAGGCCGCGGCCTATTGTCCAGAAAATACGGTAAATTGCACACTGTCTGCAATTTCACAGAAATAACATGTAACGCGTACGAGTAACGAGTACCAATTTGCTACTTAAATACGTATCTGTAATTTGTAAACAGTAAACCAGTTGCTAGTTGGCAATTCGAAAGCTGCCGGATATTAAAAATTGAGACCTTAGAGCTGTTGTGATAGGGTGACATTTTAGGAGAGCTATGACTCGCCAATGGTCGGTTATAACCTGGTCACATCAACGCTACGAGCTCCGTACAAGTAGGTTTTCAGTCGAAATTTTGCAAAATCACACGTAATCGTCCGTACGGATATCGTTGACTCATGCGAGCATTGTACTGATTTTTTGAACTCGTAGAGGACTCGGGGACTCAATGAAAATGCTTGACCGAGCTCCCGAGTTTTCGCTGAGCTCGTAGAAATTTTTGAAGTAGGGAGCAGTTCGCAAGGGCCCCGTACGGGCACCACAAGAGCCCAAGTAGAGCTCGTACTGGCATCGCACGGTGTCCGTGCGGAATTTGAACAACGCGAGGCTCGTAAGAGCTTGCCGGTACTCTCACGACTATCGTCGGGGAGTCGCACGGTCAACGACCTATGTGCGTACGACACTAAGGACACCAGATGGGGAACTTGCGATGTGCGCACGAAGCCCACAAGGCGTAACCTTCGCCATACGGGCTCCATACGACATCCTTCATTCTAGCTAAAATGAGAAATGTTCAGATATCGCCGAAATGGTTTATTCTTGTTGTACGGACACCATGCAGTCACCGTACGAGTGCCGTACGAACACACGTGCATCGTACGAGGTACGTCCGAGTTCCTTCCAAGCTCCGCACAACTTGTCTGCGATGTCCGTATATCCGAGGTATATCCTACAAGTGCATCCTCAAAAAGATCGTACGGGACCCGTATGCATGTGAACAGAAGCTACGATTGCTCGGAGACCGAACGGATTTTAAAAGATGGTGGAATCGTACGATTTTATCAATCGTACGGACATCGTATAGATATGTGACCAAGGCACTATCGGTCAGGATTGACACTTTTTGTTTAATCAAACACCATCTTTAGTGTGTTTTGCAAAATGTCATACGGACAAAAAATACAGCTACTTACTGAGCAGACGATATTTATGACCTTATGTTTGTAAATGTGAATTCCATCGTTCAAGCGCGGGTAATACTATACATTAACAAATAATTTCTCATATTTCTTAGTGTAACTGTAAAGTGTAGATCCGCAAGCTATCCTAAACAAAAAAGCCTGATTCCGTGTCTTTCCTTTTTACCATACTGGTACCTAGTTTTTACAAACATTTAACACATATGGGATATTCTTATTACGTCAGTGCAAGGACCTCTCAATTAGAGAGAGAGAGAGAGAGAGAGAGAGAGAGAGAGAGAGAGAGAGAGAAAGAGCGAGAGCGAGAGCAGTATGGAAAATCTACGCAGAAACGCAAGCAAGATCCGTTCTTCTTCAACGATCCAACACTGGGACCAGCTTTTACCATAACCTTCCAGTTTTTACATTCTTTTTCATACATTCTCTGCAGAATACGGCTCCTTGACTGGGTCAGTCAGTTAAGTGAGTGAGTCAGTGATGTGCCACTATATTGCTGGACTGTTGATACCAGGATCTTCTTACGACTTCTCTGAATTATAGAGCTAGTAAAGTATCATGGACATTTGCTAATAATTGTTTTTGCTACTGAGACGAAGGGCAATAGGCCTAGATGTAGTGATCACTGAAAAGTTCTGAGAAATGCTCACTGAACAGTAATCAACGTGAGTAGTACTTACCATCAGAAATGTTCACCATCAGTACTCACTATGAGAAGTGCTCACTAAACAGTAATCAACGTGAGTAGTACTCACCGTGAGTAGTGCTCACTCCACAATGCTCACAGTGTGAAGTGCTCACTGAACATGCTCCCTGTGAGTAGTGCTAACTGAACAGTAATCAACGTGAGTACTACTCACCGTGAATAGTGCTCAGTCAACAATGCTCAATGTGAGAAGTGCTCACTGAACAATGCTCACAGTCAGAATCGCTCACTCACTGAACAAGGCTTAATATGAGTAGCGCTCACTGACCAACACTTACTGTGAGAAGTGCTCACTACACAATGCTCTCCATGAGAAGTGCTCACTGAACAATACATATTGTGAAAAGTGCTCACTTCACATCACTCACCGTGAGTTGTGTTTATTTAACAATACTTACTGTGAGAAGTGCTCACTGATCAATGATCAGCTTGAGAAGAGCTCATTGAACAATGCTCACTGTGAGAAGTGCTCACTGAAAAATACTCAATGTGAGTAGTGCTCACTGAACAACATTCACCTTGAGAAGTGCTCGCTGAACAACACTCACCGTGAGAAGTGCTCACTGAACAATACTCAATGTGAGTAGTGCTCACTGTACAACACTCACCTTGAGAAGTGCTCACTGAACAACACTCACCGTGAGAAGTGCTCACTGAACAATGCTCACTGAGAGAAGTGTTCACTGATCAATGCTCACCATGAGAAGTGCTCACTGAATAACATTCACTGTGAGTGGTGCTCACAAAACAGAACACACTGAACAATGCTCATTGAGCAAAACTCATAAAAAATAAAGATGGCGTTGTGAAAAAGTGGGGGATACTTAATGAAATATGAATAAAAACAAATCATTTTAGTTTTTGAGAAAATGGGACAGTTTTGCGACCGTGCGACCACATACACGCATCACAAAGGAAACTCCCGATTTCCGAAGAAATCGGGAAACAATTGCTAACTTTAGTAACCTGTCAAGCCTCCCCGATGGGGTTATGCAAACTGGTTAATAAGTCAACTTTTACATATGTAACTTCGAAACTTTTACTGCAGTTTATATAACAGAATTTTATGACATTTCAAACAGTAAATAAATTTCAAAATATCAACAGATTGAACTTAACATTAAGTTATGTTTTTATTATCGAAAAAAGGTCAAGGTCGAACTGAGGTGAATGTACACGCACTTCAGCGCTCTTCGAAAAAATGGAATAAATAATATATTTCGTGGAGAAAATTTACTTTTTTCTAGTTCAAACTGTATACAATTGAAACTGGATACTTTTGGGAAAAAAATGAGGGCTTAAAATTGTGAGCATTCTGTTTAAAATGGAAATATATACGTTCTAAAGACCGTGAACAGTTGTCAAAACCGGTTTGGGCGTGTCACGTGGACATTTATTGAGGAATAAGCCACATAAAGTTTACACGGTTGTATATTCGTAAACACATATTTTTCAATAAAAGCAATAGCTAAGTTAAAATGGACAAGAAAAAGAACGAAAAGAAAGCAACAACAGCAAGGGGTAACCGAGGAAAGGCAACAAGTGTAAGCGAGGGTGCCCCGGCGGAATTAGAAACCTCGCAAGTTAAGATTGACAGCATGTTGCCGCAGATCAGTAAAGAAGAACATGAAGAACATTCAATCGACGATCTTCTAAAGCTATTTGACGCTATGGACAAGAAAATCTGTAAGTTGGCTTCAAAGGATTTTATAGAAAAGAACATGAAAATGTTAGCTAAAGAAGATTTTGTTAACGAAAAACTGTCATTACTCAGAAATGAATTAAGTTCTGAAATTAAAGTAGAACTCGACAAGGTGAGAGATCAGGTTCAAAAGGTAAAAGAAAAACTCGTAGATTCGATCCATGAAGTCGAAGATCTGAGAAATGCCCAAGGGGCTGTCCAAGTAAAGCTTGAAGAAATAGCAGAAGAGAACATCAAAATTAGCAAACAAAACGAGGAACTAAGAGAAAACGTCAAAGAGAGAGATTTTCGTTTGAAAATGCATGATAAATATATAAATGATCTTGAACAATATACAAGAAAGAATAGCATTCGGATTTATGCGCTTGACGACAAATTTAGAAATGAAAGTGTTGAAACCACAATCAAAATGGTGATAAAGACACTCAATTCAAAGCTCGATGCAAAACTTCTACCGTCAGATATAGACATAGCACACAGACTTGGAAAGTTTGATGTCAAGGCAAACAGGCCTGTTATTTGTAAGTTTGTCTCCCGTGTTACAAAAATAAGGATAATAAAGGCACGTAGACAGCTTAAAGGTACTCAAATAGTCATCAGAGAAGACCTCACAACAAAAAATGCTAAATTACTGGAAACTTTATCAACACGCGAGGAAATTTCAAATGTCTGGTCGGACGACGGAAAGATAATAGGGCTTCTTCTAAATGGGACTAAAATGCGCTTTGACATCACTACGGATATCTCGCAGTCGCTCATTCCAAAAGATGAACTCACCAAGTTGCTTGCAGCAAAGAAAACGAGCACATAAATTGTGTTTTTCTACCACGTGTTAATGTTTACATCGCGTGTTTGTAAATAATAACTTTGCGTGCTCATTGGTTAATGCACAGGGCATGACACTCATGTGACTTGTAATCAAGTTTCAGATTGGTGTAAATGTGACACGTGGTCTATGCAGTTTATAAAATGAACTCTGATTGGTCAACCTGTGTACGGAATTAGAAACATTAGCTGTCATCTTTATAAACATGTATTTTATATTTATGATATTAATAATTGAAGATTTAAATGAGATAGTGTGATTCTCAGGTGATAAAACATAGGTAGGTCGGCCAAATAGTGTCCGAACTAAAAGCGCACAAGTTTTTGAGTGACATTTCGTCATTTAAAGCAGGTATAGAACTAAATCACATGCGTTAAATCAATATTTCGGATGTTGCTATTTTCGGATGTTTGATATGCTGTTTTAGATAGTGCAGCGCTGATTATTTTCCTCCGTTATGTTGGAGGATGCATCATGAATATTTCTTAGGATAGTAACACTCAGTTGATCCTCGTTGACTACTACATATATACTGTGTAACGCGGCATTGATATCCATGCTGAAACTGCAATTTTATTTTATTTTTTCTTCTTAAATTGCTTTCAATAAGTCACATGGCAGGCTAGTTAACTGTTTGCCCAACGTATTAATTAAGTATATATTTCTGTTCATTTTAAACAGAACAAGCATTCAAGATGCTGAATTCCTTTTTCTATTCCTTTATTCTTCTGCATTTTCTCTGTATAAAGGTGGTGGGGTCATATGTTGTAACAAGTGGATCTAATAAGAACTTTAAAGCACTGCATCTACACAATGGATTCACTAAAATTCAATGAATGAGTTGATAACCTTTGCTTCAATGAACGTGCAGGGTCTTGGCGACAAACAAAAAAGAAAAGATGTGTTGAATTACTTGAAAGCAAAGAAATACAGTGTATACTTTTTACAAGACACACATTTTACAGAGAAAGATAATAGCTATATTAGAAGCCAGTGGGGTTTTGAATGTTTTTTTAACAACAACAATAGTTCTTCTAGAGGTGTAGCCATTCTTATTAACAATAATTTTGATTTTCAATTTGTAAGCACTGAGAAGTATTTTAATGGTAATCTACTTATATTACAATGTAAGATTAACAGCAAAAAATTCTCACTCTTTTGTCTATATGGTCCAAATAAAGATGAGCCAGAATTTTACAGATTTTTATACCAAAAGATTATTTCACAGGAGAGTTACTGTATAATTGGGGGCGACTTTAACTTAGTGATTAACCCAGATATAGATTGTTTGAATTATTTACATGTCAATAATCCAAATGCAAGAAATGAGGTACTACAGATGTTGATAGAATGTGATCTGATAGACTGCTGGCGTGAACAACATTTAGAATTACAACAGTATACTTGGTTAAAGAAGAACCCTTTCAAAAGAGCACGTCTAGATTTCTTTTTAATCTCAAGCCGTCTTTTTACAGAGGTTAATGATTCACTTATACTTCCTGGGTACCGAACAGATCATTCTTTGATAGTTATGAATATTCAGCTTGATAAATTCAAAAAGGGTTCAAGTTACTGGAAATTTAATGATTCTCTCTTAAAAGACAAACAGTATGTTACTCAGGTTAAACAGCTCATAACTCTAATTAAAATTCAATATTCCTCAAACAATCAAGACATGAACATACCCTTTGAAAATATTTCAAATAAAGATGTTAAGTTTACAATAAATGACCAATTATTCTTTGATACACTATTAATGGAGATCAGGGGTAAAACAATTGCTTACTCAACTCACAAAAAACAACAAGAGGATAAAAAGGAGACAGAATTGCAGAAAGTAGTAGAGGCTTTACAAAATTCCCAAAATATTAATATAGACCTTTTTGAACAAAAACAAGCAGAATTACAAGAATTTAGGAAAAAGAAGCTAGAAGGGTCACTGGTCCGATCCCGAGCAAAATGGATACTTGAGGGGGAGAAACCAAGTAGATACTTTTGCAATCTTGAAAACCGCAATTTTGTTTCTAAAGTTATGAACAGGTTATATTCAAAGACGGGAAATTTACTTCAAAACCAAGACTCCATTCTAAATGAAACTTATAAACATTATAAAACCCTATATGCTCAAAATGAAACTGAAGAAATAGATTTAAATGCAACATTCAGTAATGCAAATATCCCAAAATTGTCTGAAGAAGAAAAACAGCAGTTAGAAGGCAATTTGACCTATAGAGAGATGCTTGACAGTCTGAAGAAAATGCGAAATTATTCCGCTCCTGGAAATTCTGGTTTTACAGTATCTTTCTATAAATTCTTTTGGTCAGATATTGGTCACTTTTTAGTTCGATCTATTAACTATGGTTTTGTCAAAGGAGAATTATCCATCTCTCAGAAACAAGGGGTCATAACATGTATCCCAAAAGGAGACAAAGACAAGGCATATCTTAAGAATTGGCGTCCAATCTCACTTTTAAATGTAGGATATAAAATTGCTTCGGCAAGCATAGCTAACAGAATGAAAAGGGTGTTAAACTCAATAATTAGTGAAGATCAGAATGGTTTTATATCGGGTAGATTTATTGGAGATAATGTTCGACTTATATATGATGTTATGTTTTATGCTGAGAAAATAACATTCCAGGCATGTTATTGCTACTGGACTTTCAAACAGCTTTTGATTCTGTTTCCTGGAAATTTATTTCAAATGTTCTTCATTTCTTAAATTTTGGGGACAATTTTGTACATTGGATTCAGCTATTTTACAGAAATATTCAGTCCAGTGTCGTTATTAATGGTCACTTATCAGACTGGTTCTTTATACATAAAGGTTGTCGTCAAGGTGATCCATTATCTCCGTATCTCTTTCTTGTATGCGCCGAGATCCTAGCACTATTGTTAAAGAACAATAATAATATAAAAGGTATATCCATTAATAGACTTGAATTCCTCCTTTCTCAATATGCTGATGATACAACACTTATGTTAGATGGTACAGAAAGATCATTGTATAACACTTTCAAGGTTTTAAAATTTTATGCTAAAATATCTGGTCTTAAAATTAATGTTGACAAGACTAAGGCAGTATGGATTGGTTCCAAAAGAAATTGCAATGAGGTTATATGCCCAGAACTTGGTTTACATTGGGAAAATGGTGTTTTTAAATTACTAGGAGTAAACTTCACTGTTAAAATGGATGAAATTACTGATATTAACTATAAACCTAAAATAAGAGAAATTAAGTTACTTCTTTCCAGCTGGTCAAAAAGAATATTGACCCCAATTGGTAAAAACACAGTGATAAAAACACTAGCACTATCAAAAATCAATCACTTAATAATTGGTCTTCCAAGCCCTAAAAAAGAAACAATAAAAGACCTGCAGAAAATATTTTTTAATTTTCTTTGGAATGATGGCCCAGATAAAATTAAAAGGGAAGTAATAACACAAGATTTTGAAAATGGAGGACTTAGGGTAACTGATATAGAAAATTTTAATATAGCTTTGAAGTTGACTTGGCTGAGAAGGTATGCTAAGAGAGATTCAAAATATTTTGAACTAGTGAAAGAACTTTGTCCTTTTATCACCAAATTTGGAAAATATGGAAATGAATTCTTGAAACAAAAAACAAATTTGATTCAAAATGATTTTTGGAGAGATACTTGGAAGGGCGTTATAACCCTTATTGAAAGGAAAAAGATCTCTACTTGGCATGAGTTCTTATCTGAACCTGTATGGTACAATTCTAAATTTAAAATTGGTGGAAAAGCTTTTGCAGATCACTCCATTTTAGATAAAGGTGTTTTCCTGGTTAATGACTTTATGAAAACTAATGGAAATTTCTACTCTTTTCCAGAATTTCAGGAAATACATAATGCAAGAACTAATTTTTTGCAATACAATAATATAATATTCGCTTTGCGTAAATACTTAGATAACCTTCATATACCTCACAGAGGGATAAATGAACCTAAACCCTTACAACCGTTACCCATTGAAATAATAAATTCAAGACATAAAGGACGCAGGAAAATTTATGATACCTTAAATAGTAAAAGTTCTCAGCCTACATCACAGCATAAATGGTCAAAAGTCCTTAACATACCATATAACAATTGGAAAAATATATATAAATTACCTTTTAGGTGTACTAAAGATACAAAACTACAGTGGTTTCAGTTCAGAATAAACCATAGAATCTTGGGGACAAATAGTCTCTTACAGAAAATGGGTATGGCAAATAGTAATTTATGTACCTTCTGTAATCAAGAAATAGAATCCATTGTACATTTATTCTGGGAATGTGACATCATAAAAGATTTCTGGACAAATGTTCAGGTATGGATTAATAGAACATGTAATGAAAGTATTGTAGATTTTTCATGCACCAATATTCTGTTTGGTAATGTATCATTCCAGCTAACTTTGAATACCATAGTTATGACTGCAAAGTTGTATGTATATCATTGCAAGTTAAATTCAAATCTGCCAGTATTGAGTGTTCTAAAAAAGAAAATTTCTTTACTGTTCCATGCTGAAAAAATAAATGCAATAAAGTCATTTACTATTGATAAGTTTAATAAAATGTGGAGACCATTTGCAGTGCTTGCCAACACAAATTTGTAAAGATGTTGAGTGAAATTATTTTTAAGTAGATCCACTTGTCTCAAACTTATAACACCTTATCCCCCCACCATATCCATAGGTGCATTTTTCCATCCGGATTGCTTTGATCTTTTGATATTTTCCCCTTTACTTTTCTAACAAAATAACTCCCAAGTCTAAGTATTATAGATATAACCATTAGTACTGCAGTATTATTGATACATATAGGTTTTAAGGGAGGTAACTCAATCAAATTTATTGCATCTAGTTTAGAGCAGTTGTCTTTCTTAGATCTGTACCACTGTACAGTTCATTCAGTTAAAATCGTGGTATATCACCTTTTGTATATGTTATAATGTGTTCACGTAAATCCAGTATGTAACTGACATAGTATCCTAAATGAACTGTAAGTCTTTTGCTAAACAAGTACCATTATCGAGTAAATACCTCCATGTAAGTGTAATATACTATGAGTACCTTTACATATTATACTATGCTAATGTGTTTAAAATCATGTATGAATGTAAGATGAGAACTAAAATAAATTATAAAAAAAGTTATGTTTTTATTTTTAAATAGAATTGCGCCAATTAAATTTTTTAAATGTGAAAGAAGAAATTGTTTTTATACAGTCATAGCGTTTGCGTTAAGCTTGTACGTATCGTGTACGTTTTAGCTAGCAAATAACACTTTACATCGTATACAAATGACAATATACATGTTGCATTGAACCAATTCAAAAGTACAACGAATGTGAAAGGAAGGTATGAATTGAATGCTTTTGTTATGTCTGAATAAAATCTTAGGGACTGAATGGAACACTCTTCAATGATTATCTATGATGATTGTCTTGTTAAAGAAGATAGCTACCAGAGACCCAAGATGGCTGTGGTTTTCCGTTCGAACCTCATATTTGGTCTCGGCATATATGATTTAGTGTTTATTAAGTCAAATTTTAACAATTAAGAAACCTAAGGGAGTGAGCGATAACTTACTTAGTGAGACTTAATAAACTCTTACTTAGTGTTTGCATAGCCACCGACATGAATTGTGGGCGGAGCTTAAGCGCTTTCTATTAAGAGTGAACTTTTGATAAATTAAGTGATTTCAGTAGTTAGTTTTAATTAATTATTCCCAGTCTAATGGTGTAACGTTGTCCAAAAAATAAAAAGAGAACGTGAGGTACTGGCTGCAGATATTTTGATGCATTAATCTGCTATATCATAAATATATGTGTTTATAATCATTGGAAAGATCCATGTGCGCTGAAATATTTTATAGAATATGAAATATATAATACTAAACTTGTTTATGCCATATACGTTATCGACTGTATTTAAATGCTGAAAGTCGTAAACTTTGTCTGAGTATTATTTTACGCTAGTTTCAAACATATTGTGACAAGGGGAGCAAGTATGTACAATATTTCACCACAATATTCCACTGTATACGCTAAAAACACTTGGAGTAATCGGGTTAAACAATTTATTACGGACGGGCCTTCTCCTCTACTAGATAAACAGTTCCAAATTAGTCCAAATAACGAGATTGATAAAATATGGAACAAAAAATGTCAGAATATTTAATGAAATCTTTTTGAACTAAAAATATACCACAGACCTTACAACCGTTGCGTATGCCTTTAAAAAAGATCTGTACATGTAAGTTAAACAAATACATGTATGACATACTACCGTCACTTTTTAATTCACACTTTTACGCCTGGATAATATTGCGGAAACATAATAAATTATATTGTACAGTTGTGTTACATTGTCTTATCATATATTAGTTAACAGACCTTTTGTCGCTTAATCGCTTGAAGAAGTTGAAACTCGATCTTTTATTGGAGTCCAGCAAAAATGAAAATGTATAAAATTAATGTTTCTTAATCGGCTCAAAACCAAACTCGTCTGTGAACGAACTACTGTATGCATGGACTGTATTAAAACTCCGAAAGAAATCATATAAAAAGATAATACATGTACTAGAACTCTGCGTACATCGTCAGTAATTATAGCACGAGACAGTTGAAGACGTACCAGAGAGCCTGCCTGGCTACAGGGCGTATTGGACTTGTGGATATTCATATGGACATTGCGTTAATGCAGAGATGATTGTGGATATATCCAAGAAAAGAAAGAGTAAGGCGTTTGGTCTTACGTTTTTACGACATGCAAGACTATGTATGCTTAGAATATGCTTTAAAATTATTTGAATAAACGCCGTGATAGCTTTTAACTTTTTCTACATGTTTATATCCCTTATGATTAATAACAATTCATAAAACGAAGAATGGTCCCACTAACAGTTACCAGTAGGGGGAGCAGGCTTCTAGAGAGATTTTAAATAAGGGCCATGGTTTTCAAAAATGAAATAGTTTTCACATCACACAGACTGAGAGAGAGAATTTTTCAAAATTTGACAGTTTCGTAATTTCATTTCACATCAACTTTTGTTTCGTCTACAATAGGTACATAGGTTCTTGGAAACGCATCTGAATTGTTCAGAAATTGCTAAAACCACAGAGCTTCTGGGGGACTCGGTCGCTTTGCCCTGGACCCATCGTGGGTCCTACGGCCCCGTGTCCCCAGCAAAATATGTGCGTACATTACAAATAGGTCTAGCTACGCCACTAAGTTATATGGTAATACAGTGTACTTTTGATTTGTCTGTCATTCAAATTTGATGAAGGAATACAAACTTGACCAGTATTTAATCATAAAAACACATTTAAAGGCAATAATGTATGCTCTTACTGCCTTTATTTGCGGTTACTGCACTGCCTGAATATTGAATAGGTATAATAAATGATCGTCGTTTAATAAGGACACGCAATGTAGATAAAAGATATCCTGGAAAAATAAAGAAAGAAGTACCGCATTTTATAATACAAAAACAAATCTTTAAGGATGTTGGATGCCCAAAGTGAATCATTTTAGAATTTGTTGAAACTTTGTTAGCAGTCCAAACACTCAACATCACAAAAATGTCAAAAACAACATAGATTTAATCGACGAGAGCTTTGTAGATCTTTGATCGGACCTTCTTTTCTTGCATAGCGGATCAGCATTTCCGATTATTTTGCCCACGCCGGTAAAATCGGCATGGCACCCTCCTGTGCCAGAAGATTCTCGTGAATTAGTTGTAACGTGATAAAAGCATTGTAGAAAACAGTGAACGTGAAAAAAATCTGGATTTATTCCGAAACAATAGTTGTCACCTTGCTGGTTTTCGAGATTGTCAAAATATAATGCTCATATAGATGTTCTCCATATCTGGTGTTGAAGGGACAAAAACTGCCTAATTCAGATAGCAAAATCAGCTAATTTTATTTATTTTCAGTTATTCATGGCCCGTAATTCTTGCTTTCCTTGAATGGCATGCTAGTTAACGGGATTTGTAAAAGTGGTATGTCCATATACATTTTCTCCATGTCTGCTATTAAACAGATTTTAACTTTTTAAGCAAAAGACGTACAAAGTTACTTTGGCCAAATTTTAGCAATTTAAGAGTTATAACTCTTGCGTTCCTTGAATCAGCAGACTGCTTTTCGAGTTCTGTAAAGATGGAATGCCCATACAAATTTTACGCAAGTATGGTGATGATTTAAAAATTAGATAAAATCTGCCAAGATAAGTTACATTACAGAAAGGGTTAATTTGGCAAAATTAAGGGGCCGAAACACATTCCATAGGCTGGTTGAAGATCTGGACCGTGATAGTGTGCCAAAACACATTCACACCGAAGTTGGTGGTAACTGGGTAAAAACTATTTAAACTAGAGAGTAGATAATGAAATAAATACGGAAATCACAGTAATACGCTCGGTCACGGTAACCCTTAAATTTTTGCTTTCCAAAGAACGAGTTAAAAAGTAATTATTTATAAATGGCAATTAAAGATTTGAAAGGAAATTCAGGAGTTCGTGTGCTTGATCAGGTGGATGGGGTACATATACTTTGAATTGCAGGATTATCTCTTATTTTCTTTTTAAGAAGTCATTTTATTACGAGTTTTATAATGCATTTCCTTTTTAAAGAATATTTGTGAATATTGTGAATGTGGAATTTGGATGTACTTCCATATTTACGAATTTCTTTTATTTGTGGTAAAAGAAAATGAACGTCGGATAGATCCATTGCTTTTTTGCATTTTTGTGATGTGGAGTGATTGGATTATTAACATATAAAGTTTTTAAAAAGTCTTAATTACTTCACTATAGGTATCCAACAACCTTAACTATTTAAAATGAAATAATTGTCTGTTTTCATATTTAAAGAAATGTAACCCTTCTAAGTTACCCTCATAATTTTAAGAAAGATATTGATCACTGATTTACACTGTTTGGAAAATTGGAACATTGTCAAAAACAATTACTAGTATATATATTTGAATCAAAATTTTAATCCCATAAAACAAAGAGAAAAACAGTTAAAGTCTTTCTTGACTATCATAGTCAAAATTGAGAATCCGCTATTTCTGTTAGGTATATTTAAATATAAGAAAAAACTCGGCATAATCCGCTTTTTACATTTTTTCAAAGCATCTACTGTGTTTTCTGATTCGTTCTTGGCAATAACTTAATAAGGAACTTTTGGAGGGTAATTTAACTTTAAAAATATCTGTGCCAAACATTTACTCAAATTTTGCGATTTATTTTACGCTTTAAATCTTAGTTACTACATTTACACGGTCTTTTGTGTTTATACCAAACGGATTTTTAATTTCCAAGCTATAGGTATTTATCATCTTGCGTTTTTTCTCGCCTTGCAACGAAGTGGTCATGGTGAGCTTTTAGGATAGATGAATGTCCGTCATTCCGATGGTCGTCCGTCCGTCCGTCGTCTAAATTCAAATGAAATCTTCACTTTATCAAACTTCATTTGAATTTCACCAAACTTTGACAGATGCATCCTGGCATTGAGGTTTTTTAAATGTGTTCAAATTGTTCCAGTTGACTGAACATGGCCGCAAGAGCTAAAAATATCTTTAATAAGTATTTTTCTCAAAACAACCCACAAGGCACAAAGCTTAGATATTAGGTATGTAGCACCTTGACACTCGTGTCAAAATTGACACCATCCAAAGGGTTACTTGATTTTACAAAGGTTTCTATAGGAAAATTTAAAAAGTATTCATGGCCCAGAGTTGAGATATTTTGAATGTAGCATTGTGTACTGGTCCCTTTCCAAGAATGTTCAAATTATGACACTGGGTTAAGACTGATTCCGCCCCGCGGTCACCTGTGTTTTACATATGCTTATATAAGAAAATATCTAAATATTTTATACCTCAAACTAAGGGCCTATGTCCTAGATATTTGACAGATAATATTCTACAATGATTGTTCAAATTATGACATTTTAAATCTTTAAAAGCCTTTCTGTCAGACCATATGGCCCGACCTTTGCATGGTCTAGCAGTCCTGTACCAAGATTGTTTAAAGTTGGCCCAGAATCGGGGTATTTTGACCTACTGTTTTTTAAAACAGCAGTGAAACTTGAAGTATATCGATATTCTTGCATGACAATTTCACTTTGACCTTGGCTGACCTTGACCTTAAACAACATATTAATACATCCTACAAAAACAAAATTTATGATTCTACCGACCAGGAGTTAGCACGGAACTGATTAAGATCTACATTCAACGTTGTCAATCAATTTGCAAAACGTTAATGTTCTTAGGGTTCTTGATATTTATGTAGAAAATTTTGGATGCATTGGACAGCTTTCTAAAGGTATTCTTAAACTGCTCTTCCAAAAATGATTTAATTACTAAACTGGTGATATGAAAATTATGTTCTACGATGCATAAATTTTGTCATCTTTGGACTGTTCCACTACATGGGGAACGGGTAAAAGAAGTTTAAATATTATGTACATAAGAAGCCATAGTAAATAAACATAAATTTTCACGCACCTTTAGCGCACTTTTGCTTAATGAATTACAATGGCTGGCGTTTGCAGATACATGTAGATGTTTCTAACATATACAAAGCTCAATACTTTCTTGCTCCAGAATATATACTTTAGTTTCAACCTTTCCAACAATAAACCATGTAGACGTCGGCCATTTAGCAACAGTAATACTGTGATGTTAAAACAACGCACTATGTACATGGAAAATTCTTTTACAGATATTTGTGTACATACTCGGTACAATATACGAGCAGATATTCGTTTCAGTCAATCAGTGGGTTCATTTAAAATATCAATAAAGACATTTGAAAAACAGAAAATAAGTCAGTAGGTTAAAGGTCAGTCAATGATGAAGCTGAAATATATGTGCAAAACTACACTAGTACGTGGTCCAAATTTCATTGATGTAGCTACAAAACCAGAAAGTAGGTCAGTAGGTCAAGGTCAAGATCAGCCAATTTCATAGTTGAAATTCGTATGCAAAACTATCCATAGTTCAAATTTCATTGCTTAGCTTAAACAAACAAGAGCTAGCATGGACACAATAGGTATGATTTGAACAGTCTTTGTACATGACCCCTACACACCACTACCAGCCAAATATCTAAGATCTGGGCTTTGTAGTATGAAATAGTATTTTTAAAGATTTTCTATATATTTCAATGTAAAATGAACTCCGATGTGGGGTATATTTTGACCGGGATCATGATTTAAACAAATTTGGTATAGGACCATGAGGCAAATATTTCTGCCAAATATCTAAACTCTAGAACTTGCAGTTTGAAACAAGAAGAATTTTAAAGATTTTCTTACATAAGCCTGTGTAAGAACCGATGACCCTAGGCCGGAGTCAATCATATTAAACTATTTGTACCATCGCTACATCGTGAGCTCATACAGTAACAGCGTACCACCGAACGGTTCTACTTGCCAAATATTTAAGCTTTAGGCCTTTTAGTTTTTGAGAAGAAGATTTTTGCAATATTTCCCTATATAATTATCTTTTTTGTAAAGCGATCGACCCCGGGTGGGTAAATACCTAAGCTCTGTGCCTTCCGGTTTTTGCGAAGATGTTTAAAGTTTTTAATTTATGTTGCTATGGCAACCAGAGTTCATCATGAAATGAAATCCATTATTCAACTTTGATAGAGCTTTATGCAAGAAAAATTTCCAACAATAAGCTAATTATGCACTAGTTTTGAAAAACTAAAGATTATCTCAAGAAACATGCATGTTTAAATGCATCAGTAATTTCGTTACACAAATTAATACATACAACACATGTCTCTAGATACATACATGTATTGTAGAAAAAAGTGTTCGTTCCATTTTGTGTTTGTTTCTTTAGTTTGTTGTTCAACTTAGATTTGTTTAAGAATAGATAGTTATGCAAACACAATGCTTTCTATTTACTTGATTCCTAAACTGTTTGTATTTATCGTTTTCACTATGAAGCTTTAAAAAGGAAAGAATAGTTTATTTTGTTTGAAAACACTCAGTTGATATTGAACACCTGGATATTGCGGTAATAAATTGATCAGGGTAGATGTTATAAAGTATTGTCACCAGTACATTGCCCATAAGTCAGTAAGTCTTAATAAACATTTATTTTGCAGAAAATGGCAAAGCTTTGTGAAAGACATTTGCAAAGCTTCGAGGATTATCATCACACATTCTTCATGGAGATGACAGATCTTCATGAAGGAAGTGATCTACAATTCATCGGAGAATATCTGCAATATGGAAAAAGGTATGATAACAATCAACCTGGAGTCACGGGCCAGACTTTAGACCAGACCTACTATGGCAACAGAAGTAGTTTCCATTATTTTTGCAATCGTACGAAAGCCCCAACGGGTGTGTCTGGTGGTATGATGTATAAATACAACGGCATTTACCTGTATATCGGATTCAACAACCCTCTGATTGGGTTCAGGGAAAGCTTTGCAGAGCTTAAACAAAAGAGAGAGACAGCGAAATGGGCCTACGAACAGCTTAAAAACAGAGACTATAAGACGTCTACATGTAAAGGATGGAGAGTCGAGGCAGCGTTTGTATCTTTACATTTAAACTGAATTATTATATTATCTGTTTTAAACGTTCTAGATCTAGAATGAATATACTATATGCAAAAGCATTCCTACAATTTTAACACTTTGGGCTCTCTGTTAAGTTGTCACTGCCATGCCTTTGTGCTATCAAAACTGGTTAAACGGTTGTAAAACGAAGAAAACGACATGTGATTAATCAATTTAAATAAATTACCTGACAATTATAGTAACTTGATGAGTATCCATATTAATATAAGATATTTTTAAAGATTCGAGATTTATTAAATCATAGCATAAACATTTGATATGTCTATCGCCACTTACATGAAACACAATGGTGTGGTTACAATATAACATACGTATTGTGAGTACCATATGCATTAAACTACCATACACTACCATGAGATAAATATGTTAACCATGTTATAGTATCACATGCCTATTACCTAGTGTATAACAATGTTAGAAATGTTCTTCACATAAATGACGGTCAATCCCAGATGCAGATGCAGATACAAGGGAATCCGGGTAATGTACCCTAGTTTTTTATGAACACCGATGGGTTTCTAACCAGTTCATCTCCAGATGGGTGGGAAACACTAAAAAGCGTTTCTTAAATTTATAGTGCCCTGGCCTGGTTTCGAACCGGGGACCTCCGGACTCGTACTCCAATGCGTTTACCACTCGACCGTGCCATCCACGTCAATCCATTTCTTGGTAATAATAGAGCTATAAGTAATTTTACATCCAACGTACTAATGTGACTTTTACTAATTACGCTTCTGGCTATTTTAACAGGTGGGATCCTAATATCAGTATTGATGAGGCTTACCCTTTTTTTAAATCCCAGTAAAGTCACTGATTTAGTATTCATTGCAACATCTTGATAATGAAAATACATGTAGTCGCTAAATTATCGCTTTTAAATTTAGTTAATGTCTTAAAATACATTGTAGAATGTTCAATTTTAGAATTTATTATTTGTATATAGTGGAAACATAAAAATGTTCGCTTTTAAAACAATTCAACAATCACTACTCTTTTTTTGTGTAATCGAACTATATTCGAGTTCTTTTCTATGTCTTTGATTTCAGATTTGAAGAGTCGCAAAAGCCTGAGTTGAAGGTAAAAGTGGGTAAAGCTGGAAGTTTCTAACAGGCACATTTGAAAAAAATCATTCTGTGAGAGACATTGCCTGTAACTTATCAGCACAACTATGACATTAAAGGCAGATACTAAGCCAAAACAAGTAGTGATCACCAGTTTATAAAACTAATATCTATAATTACAAAGAAGTTTTTTTGATTTTAGATAAAATTTATTTCTATAAATTGAAAGTTTCGAAGAAGATACGAAGACCCAGCAAGCTACATTCATAAACATTTAATAAAGTTTTTATTAGATCTATAATAATAATTATCATTTTTACTCATTGTTGTTTCTGTAGTGGTTTGAGTTCAGTGAACAAATGTAGTGCGAGATATAACATACATGTATTTGCTTTCACAGTTTTAGTGCAAGATCTTCGTCAGCGGTAGTTTTTCGAAATATCTAAATCTTACAGATCTTAAAATACAGCTTATTGTGATAAAAAATTTATGGGAGATTTGGTGTTTTTTCTTTTGGTTGTCATGAAAAACACAAGTTTTGCCATGACTGAAATAAATTTCATTAAATTGAAATCGAGACTACCGAAGAACATTTTTCTTCCATATAGTAGCTGAAGATGATATGCCATTTAAAGAAAATGATGGACGGACGCATGGCGATGAATGAGTAGAGAGCAAAAGCTAAGATGATCTAGAAAGCTGAGCAAAAATTTACAAGATATATTCATCAGCTGTGCAAACATTTATTAAAAGGCTGAAATTGAATTATTATCATCACTTTTTAAGGGTACTTTCCCGTTTTTAGTCTCTGACTGGACGAAAGCGCGGGAGCTTCCTGTGTTACTCTTTTTTCTGCATTAGCTGTATAAGATGGGGTTCGACCTATTTTTTGGAATTATTATTATCACTTTTTAAGGGCACTTTCCCGTTTTTAGCCTCTCACTGGACGGAAGCGCGGGAGCTTCCTGTGTTACTCTTTTTTCTGCGTTAGCTGTATAAGATGAGGTATTCTCCCCGGGTGACGGTATACAGGAACTGTTGATTTTTTTTCCAAAACCGTTCTAGAGGACCTCTTTCATATTAGAATGAGCAATTATCGTCTCTACTTGATATTTGTGAGCCGAACGCAGTATTCCCAATGTAGGTTTGGATAGTGAATATGATCTATTAAAAATATTCTACTATGCATACTTACAGAATTTCAAATCACATAATTATTACGATGTATGTGTTTATTGGTCGCGTTCGACTGGCATTTTCCTTCATTACACAATGTTGTGATCGTTAGTTTTAAAAGATACAGCTTGCTCTCAACTAAGGCTGTCACGTTGAGAATAAGGACTGTCGCGACTTAAACACGCCATGATAAAATCTTATGTATATAATGTCTTTAAAGAACGACTGCAATTAATGCTTGTTGCACAACAAATGCATGGATCCAATATGTCAATAAAACTGATAAAACGAGTCAATCAGATGGCGCTGCCACTCAGCTCTGTAACTAACCGCCATATTTCAATCCAAGCTTTCGTTGCTACGTGTATTTGTGAGGTATTATGTTTATAGCAAAATATACAATTGTACTAAGTATTGAGAAAAACGTTGATAAGAACTCAAAGGTTGATGTTATAAAAACAAAATGTTCTATTAATATTACACAATCCTTTCAATAAATACTGTTCTGTAAATATATGAATTATACATTTGTATATTTTGTGTGGAAGCGTTATGACAGAACAGTACCTTAATCCTGCATCGGCATGATACTTAAACTCTCGAAATTTCATCATTTATAATCTATACAAGGAAAATACATATATCCGAGTATTTAAACGGTACATCTGATTTGTTTCATATTTTATTGACTTTACACTTCAGATTAAGCTTATCCGTTTAAAGTTGCAATTATAAGCTTTAAACGTCCCCAACCCAATTAAACTTAATGGACATGGTACATGAAGTGCATTATTTCCATATGCATTTTTTCGATTAGGAATTAGAAAGTACATATTGGCTAACAAATATATGATAAGATATGGTTTGGAGAATATTAAAATATGGTTCCCATTGATTTTGTTTGATCTGATAATATTTCTGAAGAGCAGAACCACGTGAGTTATCATTTTAACGAGTATTTGTAATTCACAGACAGTTGATACTTGATGCAGGTTGGACCAATACAGCCTTTTGTAAAAGTTCCGTTTGCTGGCATGTAACTACTGAGTACGTACCTGACTGGTGCAGCACGTACTTGAAGCTCCTGTAGGGCTTTGATCAAACCGACAACGGACAATGAACATGCAACCACGAGTTTGTTCGCACGTATGTGATTCTAAGTTTGTAGCATATGCTATATTCTTTTCATAGCCTAGATCTTCAGCTTCGTTAACTGGCCCAATCAATCACTTTATTTTCGGTAAAATCTTGAATTTTTCATTATACAAGGCTATGTTAGTATACCTACATTAATGGACACATTTAAATGATTAAGAAAACCGACACCCAACAATCTGTCTAATACTATTTTTTTGATTACGTGATTGCTAAAACTAGACACTGCTCATTGTTTCGGTGTATACAGTATAATTAAACGACTAACCGATGCATGGTTTATTTGTGCATATACACTGTTACCAAAATAAATATCTAGCTATTGAAATACAATATTGGCATGTACTAATTATTTATGCAAATGTTTAAAACTTCATAATACGTGTACACAATAGGCCATATTACATGTACCCCCCTTGCTCCACAATTTGTAAACCCCAGAAAAAAAGCAGCCACAATATAAAAGAAACATTTTATATGAGCTTAAACTTACACGAGGTCAGAGTTACATTGCACCAAGCCTAATAATAACTCATAAGATATATTTTTCTCTTGTAAAATTCCACCTGTTATTCTCTCTAGGATTATTAATAGAATCATCCAAAAGATGATAAACTGTTTTTTGCACAATGTATTCTCATATGATTTTAGAATTACTACCTGTAATTCTTGTTAAGATTTTCATCAGCAAATGCATGTAAATAAAACCTTTGTACCGTGACAAAAACTACAATAATTATGGTCATATTTTTTGTTATATTTCTTTTTTGTAGAGATAAAGATTTTTGTTGTACACAACAATCCAAACAATAAGAAGTGGGAACATTAGTTATGTTGCACCGATAATTGAAAATATTTCACATTCTTATAGGGAATTCCAGTCTATATGCATGGCATTGGTAAAACAAAAATTTGAAACCTCTGAAAACTGAAACAGACATGTTAATTTGAATGGGGAAATAAAAATGTGTATACAAAAAAAGTCATGTAACTAGGAATAAAGTACGAAAAAAATATACATTTTTTTAAAAAAAGTGCATGCCACCCATACACATGTTCCTGTAAGGTCCTTGTTTTAGTACAGTAATGTTTACTGCTTAAATAATTATACATGCAAATTAATATAGAATAGTTTGATTCCTAAACATAGTGAATAATCTTTATACAAATTAACATTTATTGTCTGTGTTTAGTGACTCCCTGTGTATTTTATGTGTTGGAAGGTCGCTGTAGACAATCTTTACTGTAATTGTCTCGGGTCGAGGTCCAAGTAAGGCCCAAGTGATCTAAACCAGGGTTGTGACTATTGACCTTGTGTTTATCAAACCATTACTAATACCTACCGAAAGAAAAGAAGATCTAGAGTACAAAGAATTATTATTAAGACCAACCATCTGTCCAACGTTCCAAATGTTACAGAAACACATGTGCAGTCTAACCAGGAGCAAGTACGTACCGTGACACAGTGCAATGCGGTACAGTCTTCCTAGTAAAACTTTAAATAGATTTCGAAAAATGATTAACAATTAATTTGTTAATTGCGTGTGTTATTCAAACTTGATAAAGAAATACAAACTTGATCAGTGTTATGAAAATTATTGACTGTACTTAATAGAGGCCTATTTATAGATAAAGTTTATCTAATTGCTGAATATAGAATAGGTTTGAATAAAATAATGCCATTTGGAAAGAACATAACAATTACATATACCCTTGTAATTTAGATGAAAGATATCTTTGAAAAGTAGAGAAAAAAGTAACACAACCAAAAGTCGTTAAGGATGTTGAATGCCCAAAGTGAAGTATTTTTTAGGGATGTCAACGAATACCCAAATTGGTATTCGGATATTCGGTCAGACTTCCGAACGAATTTCTGGATATTCGGTCATTTGAAATGTACTTAAATCTGATACGTTTTTGATCAATTTGTCACATATTTTCGCAATTAAGAATGTATAGTTTACATTAACCCTAGCCAGGCGAATATTCCATCCCGAGAACTTACTTTTATAACTTTAAGTCAGAAAATTACTGGCTATAAGATTCAATAATGCATGTCATAAAATTAGCTAACCCTGTAAGGACCCTTGTACTAATTTCGGTTTCGTTTTCTCCGTGACAGTGTCGTAACACGGACATTTACTTTCTTTTTCTGTTGCTTCATGGGAAATTCATTTCCAGTACTAATAGATCTGCAGTAGGCTATATAGGACTGGGAAAGAAAAGCTGCATTTAAGAATTTTTTTTAAAGTTTTTCATTATTGTTTGTAAAACGAAGATACTTTATAATTGCAATGGCTTAAATTAGCGCCTTTCTCATCATGTATCATTGTGACGTCAGAATGCCTCCAAATGCAGCTGTGGCGATATAGAATCTCATTATTTTTCGGGGAGAAAATAAGAACGTGCCCCAATCCACATAGAAACATGTGTTTTCCAAGTTACGGCCCTGATGACTTATTTACTTTTTCATTTGTTTTTTATCAAGAAGTCATTTTTGTAATGCATTTCATTTTTAAATTATATTTGTGAATATTGTTCATGCGGAATTTTAGCTATTCTTAAAGCGGAATATCTAAGAATTTCTTTTATCGTTGGTACATGATTCATTTAGTTTTATTTTGTGAGAAAAGCAGGTCAAATCAACCAATGTTTTTGCATTTTTGTGATGTGGACTGCTTGGACAATTAATATAAAGGTTTTTTTAAAAATCTGGATTAGGGCCTACTTCACTATGCACTTCCAACAACCTTAACTATTATAAATGAAATAGTTCCCTTTTTCAGATTTAAAATGATATTACCCTTTAAAACGACCCTCATAATTTAAGAAAGATATTGATCGCTGATTATACTACTTGAAAAATGAACATTGTCAAACAAAAATATATGAATGTGTATCAAAGTAACATAGAGAAAAACAGTTCTTTTTTGACTATCCTAGTAAATAATGGAGATTCCATAATTTCCGTTAGGTATGTTTTAATCTGCATCTTTTCAAAGCATTTACTGTGCTTGACCATAACCAAGTATGGAACTTTTGAAAGGTAATATAATTGGATTCAAGTGTTGCGTTTCATACAAACGCAATTATTTACGGGTAATTTACATTTGAAAGTATTTATAAACAAATTAAAGCAATTTGCAAAATATATGTAGCAGGTATCGCACTTCATAGAGCAGGACAACTTAAATATAGAACCCAGGACAAATTTTAACAACCGATACCTAGTTGTTACATTTACGCTGTCTTTTGTGCTTATAACAAGCGGATTTTTATTTTCAAACTATAGGTATCTTACATCTTGTTTTTTAGCTCAGCTGACCACGAAGTGATCATGGTGAGCTTTAAGGATCGGTGAATGTCCGTCTCCGTCCGTTGTCTTAAGTGGCTTCAGATGACTTTCTCTCATACACAACTTTATCAAACTTCATTTGAATTTCAATTAGCCAGAAGCACACTGGCATTGGGCTCTTATGGTTCGAGTTTTGACTGAACAACTTGACCGCCAGAGCTAAACATAGACATTTCTTCTCTTCTTCTCTAAACCCTCATGGCACAGAGATTAAATATTACGCATGTCGGGTCACTTGATTTTTCATAGGTTTCGATAGGAAAATTTCAGATATACTTCTTTCTATTCTACATTCAAAATATTTTAGCCCTGGGCCTTGTGCTTTTTTTACAAGAATTGTTTTGAAGTATTCCGCATACAAGACTATGCAAAATCAAGTGTCCCCCAGGGCGCGATCAGTTTTGACCAGGGATCATGATTTGAACAATTCTGATAGAGGTCTTCTCGACTATGCTACGTGCAAAATATCTTAATTTTGTGCCTTCCCTTTTTTAGAAGAAGTTTTTTTTAGCTTTTTCACATAATTCTGCATGGGAAATGAAGTTCTTTGAGTTTCTTGCTAGAAATATTCCTGCCAAGTTTCAACAACATTTGGTACTCAGTTTGGGAGATGTTGTTTGAAGAAATTGTTGATGCACGAATGATAGTCACCACACGATCTCAATACTGTAGTTTACCTTGTTTGAATGCACCAGTTTTGAAAACTAAAATACTATCAAGTTTGAAGAACGCATAAATGTACAGGTATTTTCAAGTGCATCAGTAATTTCATTAAGTTATATTAGAATCGAAGCAATGAGTTTTTTATTCTTGTAGTATGGCTCTGTAACCGGCTTACTGTCTGACCCACATACAGACAATATTTGTACTGAAATATATATACATTTTGGGCGGAGCTTAGCTCTGTGATGTCAAAGCCACACTTATTGGAAAAGTATGTGAACACAAAATTTTCATATTGGAGATATTGAGTCAATGTGGAAAATACAACTTGTTTTTATAGTGAAATCGGGACATTGGTTGGATCGGAAAGTAAGGCAAACAATAAACAAAATAGTACACCCGACATATGTATTTGGATACATTTAGCAAAATTGACCAATTTCTTCGTTCCCCTTTTGTGGTTGTTTCTTTGTTTTGTTCTTCAGCCTAAATTTGTTTAAGAATATATTATAGTTATGTAGACACATTTTTTTCTATTCGCTTGTTGTTTTTACTTTTTTAACTTGCCGTTTTTTTATTTTAAAGCTTTTAAAAAAATAATGTAGTTTACTTTTTTAAAACACACTACTCATAACTGGCATCTGCATATTTGGGTCTGTGGTAGAATAGGTATATTACCCCACAAAGTTGGTAATAAGCAAAATAAACTGAACAAGGTTACTTTAAGAATTTCGGTAAAGTCTCGCCACCATAAGATTACCCATGTAATCATGTACCCAGTAAACATGTCTATTTCAGAAAATGGCAAGGCTTTGTGAAAGTCATTTGCGAACCTTCGAAAATTATCATCACACATTCTTCATAGAGGTAACTGGTCTTAATGAAGAAAGTAATCTTCAATTTCTCGGAGAATATCTCTGCCATGGAAAGAGGTCTGATAACAATCAACCTGGAGTCTCGGGTCATACTTTAGACCAGACCAGTGACAGCAGAAGTATTTACCATTATTTCTGCAATCGTGCGAAGGCCATAACAGGTGTGTCTGGTGGTATGATTTATAGATGCAACAAGGACGTTTACTTGTATATCGGATTCAACAACCCTTTGCTTTGGAGCTGTAAAGCCTTTGTGACACTTAAAAAAGAGAAACATACAGCGAAATGGGCTTACGAGCAGCTGGAACACAACAGAGACGAGATGACAGCTACTTGTTGTGGATGGAAAGCGGAGGCAACGTTTGTATATTTACATATTTCAACAAATATTATATTATATGCTTTTAATGTCCTGGATGTTGTCCGAATTTAACACATGCAAAAGCAGTCTTACTATTTTGACACTTGAGTCCTCTGTTAAATTTGCGCAAACAATACTTGCAAAACGCAATGAGTACTTTTGTTATTTTGATATATACATATAGATTTTTTGTACATCCTCTTCTCTCTGTATATCTGTCTCTGTCTGTCTGTCTGTCTGTCTGTCTCTCTCTCTCTCTCTCTCTCTGAGCAGATACAGGTACCTCACACGACCAACCTTAAATGCAATCAGCACTTTAAACATAGTCGTTTATAGAATAATAGATTAAACATAGTCGTTTATAGAATAATAGATTTACAAATAGACTAGTGATAGAAAAGTGTTCTATTTAATCTAAAAACAATGTTGACATATATATTTCCGTCATATGTTTGTCCTTGTTCACGAAAGAGACAACGTTTCTACAATTATTGCAATATTATTTAAAAATACTGCGCTATATTTAAAGTATGTGCATTTGATTAAAAACAATGTTACTAGGAATGTTTTTTTCGAATAAAGGACGGTCACTCCCTTTCTTGGCAATTTTAGAGCTACAAGTTTTGTTTTTTTGAAAAAGTCACTGATTTTAGTATGCTTTGCAGCATCTTAATAATGAAAATGTGTGTATTCACTAAATGATGGTTTTTAAATTTAGGTAATGTCTTACAGTACACTGTAAAATGTGCATTTTCAAAAATTGCAATTTGTACATATTTGAAACAAAAAAATGTTCGCATTTAAAGCATCAACAATCACTATTTTTGCTGTGTAATCGAACTAAATTTGAATTTCTTTCTGTTACTTTCTTTTCAGATTTGAGATGAGACAACCGCCCAGGTTGACGGTGAAATTAGTTAAAGAATACCGCTAAACACATGTACATATGATGTGAGAGACATGGTCTGCAACCTGTCAGCAAAATTATGCCATCAAAGGCAGATACTAAACCAAAACAATTAACGATCACCAGTTTATAAAACTAATATTAACAAAAAAATAACGTCTGTGATTTTTAGATACAATTTTATAACAAGTTACCTTCATTAAAATTAATAACGATTTTTTATTTGATCTATGACTATTATTTATATAATGATATGTGGCGGAGCAGGCCCTTTGAGTGATAACCGCTCCGGTAATGGAATAATTGCTCGAGGGCAAAATTCGATCTAGAGCACATCTGTCAATATATCATTGGCTGCAGGTGCGGGTCTTGAATAACTGTTTTTGGAGTAAAGTCAGCTCAACGCCGTTTATCTTTAAAAAAAAATCTTGTTTACAGTAATGCTCTTCCATGACAGTTGATGGTACTTTTATTCTGTCGTTTTAATATTGACATTTATCAAATATTGAATCGCTTATATTTGAATATTGGAGGATGATGTTTGTTATTGGGAGGCGGTAAAAGACATAGGCAAACAACAGACAAAAATAGTCACAATATTAAACTCACATGTATATATACTTGAGTCACTACAAATGACACAACTATCTGTTTTAACACTGAACTAATTTATTTCCTCTAAGTTTTGGCAATGTTTGGCCACGGCTCAAGATCGGGCTGCCGACAAATATAAATGGCTAGCCCTAAATAATGCAACAAAGTAAATATACAGCAACAACATGTCAAATCATATATTGACTTTACAAAGTCTAAATTATTTGAGCCCAATCCTGGGAAACAGAGATTGGACTCTGAAAACTTATTGTCCTGAAAATATTTCGCTGACCGCCAGCTACAAGCATGACGTTCATACAAACAGAATAGAAAAACGTATGTAACAGTTCTGATATGAATTTCCAATCCAATTTTCACTGATGAGCTGATCATCATCAGCCGTGACAGTGGTTTCCTATGATAGCATTATTGTCATCGTCAACCAAGATGCCCTGCAAAATATAATATAAAACCAGCAGTATCTGATGCAAAACAAACAAATACAATTTTTAACTTAGATATTTAAACTGTAAGCACTTAATAAACACAGGGTGCGTTGGGAGGGATAAAATTGATAGATTTAACTTTATAAATATTCCTTTGTAAAACAAAGAACTCGGTCGAGCGTGTGATTTGCTATCCGTTATTTTTACAAAAAAGAACCACTAAATATTTGCAGGTTACACAGTATCAATATTTAAAACCGCCTCCCAATAACGAACAGCTATCCTATAGCAATAGCTGCTATTATTGGATAATGCGGTAAAAGACATAGGCAAACAACAGACAAAAATGGTCACAATATTAAACTCACATGTATATATACTTGAGTCACTACAAATGACACAACTATCTGTTTTAACACTGAACTAATTTATTTCCTCTAAGTTTTGGCAATGTTTGGCCACGGCTCAAGATCGGGCTGCCGACAAATATAAATGGCTAGCCCTAAATAATGCAACAAAGTAAATATACAGCAACAACATGTCAAATCATATATTGACTTTACAAAGTCTAAATTATTTGAGCCCAACCCTGGGAAACAGAGATTGGACTCTGAAAACTTATTGTCCTGAAAATATTTCGCTGACCGCCAAATGGCCTCGACATGCCAGACCCAAAAGGAAACCGGCATGACGCGGCCACCGCCAATAAAGTGGCCCTCAGCGAAATAGAGCCGTGCAAAAAAACCAAATCTGCCATAATGAAACTAAGCATTGCAGTTATTCAAAACAGTAATACAAGAAAAAGTATATATATATATACTTTTGAAAACTGTCCCAAGCACTTGCCATTATGAACCCTCAGTCACTGTCACTATTCCCAAGAGTCAGAAATAAGAACTGCAAATTTGCAGACAAGTTATTGAGGAACTCAGCAAATCCAAACACTATTGCAAAGAAATCCTGTTAAAACAGGCACATTTCGGGCATATAAGCACATAACTTGAAACCCTTAATGACTGTCCCTATTCCTGAGAGACAGAGTTATAGACTGCAAATTTGCAGCTAAGTTATTAAAAAACACATCATTTCGTAATGTTGTTAAATGAACACCATCTGACTGAAATAGTTTGCTATTGACAGTGCGCAGATCAAAGTGCTTGATATAAAAACCACCATGGTGGCAGACCAGTGAAGCCCCATGATTATTCAAACGGTTTCTTGACCGGTTTATGGCTCTACTGTTGGCAGAGTACCGACAGCTTGTTCGAGGCAAAATGTCTGACCAAACCAGCTTAACACCAGGCCATTGTTCAATGATATTGTGTATGAGGCTGTCTATACCTGATCGCAGTCTGTGTAATGGAGTAAGTCCTAAATCATTACCACCACAATGGATTAGAACAAGGTCTGGGGAATCTCCTACACAAGATAAAGCTTTTATTTTTCTATCAAGATTCATTAGGGTTAGACTACTATATCCTTGCCACCATATGTTCACCGAAAGTCCTTTCAGGCCAAGATCTATTCCACTTGCACTCTTGACACGCCGCACAAAATGCATGCGGAATGATTCAGGAACCGACGCAGTACACCTGAAGTCCTGAACAAGAGCCACACTTGGTTTGGGTAAGTTATATGTGGAATTGCATTAACAGTTTTTGAAATTACCAGGGATAAACTAAAACAGTTCAGGAATGCAGAAGACTGAGGAACGCACATATGATTTGAAAGCGTCTGAACTCCACCTGCCTGGCAATTTAATATTGTCACATGACCAACCCCTTTCTGCAGCAGCCGAAGCCGCACATATCCTAAATGAATGAGATTTATATCGATTTAAGTCATAACCTAAGAGACTCAACGTCATTTTCATGACAGCAGTGAACTGGTACCTTGTGAATGGAAAACCATTAAAATGACAAAACAGAGGACCATCAAACTTAGGTCTAGCACTGATGTATTGCTGTAAACTGCGCACTGGGCATATAAGGCATCCCGTCCGGGAAATTTTGATTGTACAGCCCTTGCCTAATTGGTCTGTTTTTGAGTAACGAATCTTTACAACTAGCAGGCCGTCATTATTGAAAGTTGTATTATGTTTTACAGGATATGACCTACAGATCTGCCCTTGCTAGACCCTTCAGAAACCAAAAATTAAAATAAAGTATATGCAGCTGAAAACATCAGAGTTGGTACATGTCACTGGCAACTTTGTTACAAGCTGCCTCAGGATGGACGGGGTTACAGGCAACCGGATGTCAGAATTACCAGTCAGTGTCCGCCTTAGCCCTTCCAAAACCTTCTTGATTATGAAATGCTTAGTGACGTCATCAACAGCTTGAATTTTGCAATGAAAACTGATGGTGTTAATGTAGGCCCTGACTGACCCATAAACTAAACCTTGCAGAGACAAATAGGCGATAAAGTGAGTTACATGGTCAAGACGAGGAGGCCAGATTTCGTCCAAAGAGTACAAACATCGAAATGCCTGAAAACGGTCCAAGCCAACTTTGTATGTACTTGTTGTGTTAGTTGCATGAGAAGACCTTATGAGTCTGCAAGCCTCGCTTTGCATAGAACTGATAGTAATTCTTGAGGCACTCTCTCCGGACACACGTCTGCATCAGGGACGAGTTCTCTGAAGCGCTGCCACTGCTGACGAGAAATGGAATCAGCAATTGAATTGGTTTGAGATGAAATATGCACTGCTCGAAACAGTTTAATATGCCTCATTGTTAAAAGAACCAGTTATCTCACTAGGGCCATCGTTCTTTTGAACTTGCATGTTTGCTTATTTAGAACAGTGACCAAGGCCTCGTTGACAATATTCATAGGCATTCTCATATTCTCAAAGTTAAAGCCCCACAGCATGAATGCCAGTAAAACTGGGACCATTTTTAAAAAAGTTATGTCTTTGAGTAAATCAGTGCCTGTCCATGACGATGGCCACCCAACATACTGATGAAAACACCATTTCCTAGAAAAATAACCACCACTACCTAAATTCTGAGACCCAGCACTATCAGTGTACATCTGCAGTGTCTCAGTGATGCCAAATTTGCTCTGGTATATATGTCACCCCATTAAAGCGACGCAGGAAGGCCCGACCCGACCTAATCGCCTTCGAAAAAAAGCTTAACATACCAACTACTGACTAGTTCTGCCAATGAAATTTTTTTTATATTTTTTTTTTTTATTTTTATTTTTTATTTTTATTTTTTTTATTTTTTTAGTCGTAGAACCTGCAACAGAAGCTTCTTTAAACCATCAACTTTATGTTGTGGGATGCGAAAAAGCATATGATCTGAATCCAGTTCTAAACCAAGAAAAACCATGACAGTTGTAGGCCCCACAGACTTATCTTCGGCAAGTGGTACCTTGAGATCACTACAAATACTCTCAAAACAATCAACTAATTTAGTGCATTCATTAGTACCCTGCTTTCCGGCAAAGGTGAAATCGTGTTAGAAATGATCAAGGCTTTGCAACTTATATTTTGAGACGACTAACCAATGAAGGAATGTTGAAAACTTTTCAAACAAATTACAAGACACACTGCAACCCATAGAAAGACATTTATCGATATAAACTTTACCATTTAACTGAAAACCTAGCAAGTGAAAATCCCCTGGATAAATGGGTAAAAGCCTAAAGGCTGATTTTATATATCTCTTTTTGCCACAAGAGTTGATTTACCTAAACTGAATATCATATCTGCTATTTTGTCAAAGGATGTGTATTGTACTGACGAAAACTCATCTATGCCATCATTTATGCTTGAACCTGTGGGGTATGATAAGTGCGTAATTAAGCGCCAGCCTCCATCTGCCTTAGGTACCACCCCAGTGGGTGAAATCTTTAAGTTTGCTAATGGTGCATTGCAAGGGCTGGCTATTCTACCTAGGTCTACTTCTTTTTTAACCTTTTCTTGAATACTTTCTGAATGTTCAAATGCAGATTTAAGGTTTTTTTGACACAGAGGCCAGTCTTAGTCCCATATATTGCAACTTAAAACCATTACTGAAACCATTTAACAATTCGGTAGCGATCTCTTTAAAACTTTGCCTAAAACTGAACAATCAATAATTCAATTGGTGTGTGGCCTAGGACACTGATACTTTGCACACATTCCTTTGAAGTTATAGTTATAACATTTGTTTGTACTTTTGGGTTCATAACCCATAACAGAATGAGCTGGACCAGCCATATAGAGCAGCCAACGCTCTGTGTCTACTTCAGACCACTTCATGAAAGGATTAAAAGCTATTCTGACCCTAAACTGTTCATCATAGGAACGCCATCCAAGACCACCATGTCGTTTTTGGCCAAGGCGAATCGTGTGCATGTATTTAAACATTTCTGTGTACGGTCAGAGTGAGCTGACAGGTAGACTGATCTATATACTAAAAATGCATCAGTCCAAGATTCAATAGTTAAGACCTTTTTATGTGTCTGTTGTGGTTTTAGGAATTAGAAGCAACTCGCCAGTTGGACTCATAACAACAGCACTACCGGCCCCGGTCTCAGTGGGTGAGTTAGAATGTAACAGACAGGCAAAGTCAATATACTGACCACCAATAATTTCAGTCCTCACTGAGGCTGGTATACTGACCCCAAGCTCAGAATAGATGCTATTAAAGTGTAGGTTGAGTATTATGAAGGTCACCGTTTTTGGCGCCAATATTACCTTTGTTGATGTCATCAGAGGGATCAGGCACCTCAACCTTCTCATGTTCATCCAGTTTGGCATCCTGCTGTCGAAGTTGTTTTAGAACGCTTCACTTCCTCAAGCCCTGCTGCATCATTTGTCTGGGCTGCTGTTGTTTGACGCCGCGACTGCACCGCTCCTGGGTGTTTCCGTTTGTTAATTTCTTGTGTTTTCATGATCAAAATGCAGCACAACCTGTAATACGTTAGTGTTTGTAACAATGGTTTTTACAAAATGCAAAGAAAATATCATTTATTACAAGGTTTATGACTAATATATAATCAAACATTGAGGCCAGTCCGAACAGCCGCACCGTGCAGATAACTCCTTAGATGGTTTAGAAATTTGTAAACTTTATCAAAGTACAAAAATAGTCATTTCAACACACATGCATAGATTGCGAAACAGAACTGACCCAAGTCAATATTTATGTTCAATTATTACTTCCCTTTGTAGGACTGCAATTTACAATCAGTTTTACTCGTATTGTATTAAATCAAGCTACCCGCCTGTTATACAAGCGATAAACGTGTGCAATGTAACAAAGACCGAGACATTAACTTAAAAACATCAAAGTGTACGACAGATAAAACGAGAAAATAAATGAATTAAAGCAAATCATGTGGCCTTGTAAAAAGGCGCCAAATCTGGACAAAGGAATCCACAAATTTCCAAGTCTCCAGAGCTCCTCGGAATTGCTTTCACATGACACTACAACGAACGACATCCAAATGCTTTCTAAGATCACCAAGAAGTATTCTTAAAAGCCAGTTACGGCATAAAATTGATAGATTTTACTTTATAAATATTCCTTTGTAAAACAAAGAACTCGGTCGAGCGTGTGATTTGCTATCCGTTATTTTTACAAAAAAGAACCACTAAATATTTGCAGGTTACACAGTATCAATATTTAAAACCGCCTCCCAATAACGAACAGCTATCCTATAGCAATAGCTGCTAATATGTAAATAATGATTAATGTAATTCAGTTATTGCAAAGTATCATACAAACCGAACAGAACAAAGAAGGTCTTCAACATGCATGCAAAGTTTGATACAGTAATACACTTTATAACCGATCTTAGTTGTGAAAACGTGAGGTAGTCAGTTTGTTAGGTAGGAGAATATAACGGTAAGAAGCTTGAATTATATTCTACAAGTTTTTAAAATGCATTTTTGAGCAAGCCTGAAGCGTAAATGGTTAAAGCCGTGTAAGATTTTTGTAAGCACTTGTAACTTTATTAGTTTATTGGTATGGTATATTTAGCAATAATTGCTTTTTTTTTCGACTATAACTCGCTAGGTCCGTAAACTATGTTTAAATATTGAAACTATTGAGTGTCATAAAATATAACGGGATGTGATTAGGTATCGTACCACTTGAAAATGTTCAAAGTAAAGTCTGTTGAAATTCATTTGTCTGATACTTTTCTATTTAAATTTCTATTGCGTAAAATATTTGAAACAAAAAACAAACAAACATATTAAGGAAATGTCGTACTCAATTCCATACGGTGGCACAGAGGTGACATCCGCAACACTTTATTTATATTGTGGCCACAAGTTAGTAAGTAGAGGGCACGGGACTGAGAAAATAGAACTGATGACATATGAGAAGGTACGGTTGTGACCCCAGTGGGGTTCTAACCCGAAACCTCCGGTATAAGCGGCAGACATCTTTACCCATCAACACCACTGCGTTTGTTCGTTGTCCTGTGGTGATGTATGCATAGGTTAATTCAAGGACTTTGAGGAAACCATCTAGTTACCCCGCATCCCCGTGAATTTAGCCCCGTGACACCTAGTTACTCCGCATCCCCGTGAAGTTAGCCCCGTAGCACCTAGTTACCCCGCATCCCCGTGAAGTCAGCCCCGTAGCACCTAGTTACACCGCATCCCCGTGAAGTAATCCCCGCAGCACTTAGTTACCCCGCAGCCCCGCCATGTTATCCCTATGCCACCAAGTCTCAACACGCCTCGTGGCATATGGTTTCCTCAAAGTACCGCTTGAATTAACCTATGCATACATCACCACAGGACAACGAACAAACGCAGTGGTGTTGATGGGTAAAGATGTCTGCCGCTTATACCGGAGGTTTCGAATACAGAGTAGTGTCCCCTTAATGTGAAGACACATGTTTTTGACAGAATACTTTTTTTCAAAATAAATGTGTTATATTGAGTGCAAAAGTGCTGAATTTTGGACAATAAAAGGATATTATTAAAAGGTACATACTTTTGTAATTCAACCTTTGAAGCTAGATTTTAGTGGAAAAATGTAGAACAAAAGAATTATCATAAAGGATGACCGTGTGCATTCATGCAAAACTATAAAATCTGAAATACACTAAAGGTGTTTACCCAAATCTACTGTCAAACATGTCAAATAAAGAAGTAGACTGTGAAAGGAAAAGAACAAGAAGTGACTTAAGTAGCACAGGTAGTGAGCATGACTTGAGCATAAGTAAACCATCCGCAAAAAATGCAAAAAAAAACAAAGAAGAAAAACCTAAGAATGAAGCTGAAGAATCTGCAAAAAAATCCAAAGAAGAAAAACCTAAGAACGTAGCTGAAGAATCACGCTCAAACAAAAATGTAGCCCAGAAAGGAACACAAGAAGCACAACTACGAGATATAGCAACTCATATAGTTGAAATAAACAAGAAACTTGCAAATGTTATGACGAAAGATGACACCAGCATTAGAGTAATGATAAAAGAAACAGTGAAGCAAATGAAAGATGATCTTTTGAATTCAGTCAACCATAGAATAGACATTTTAGAGTCAAAATTATTTGACAAAGATAAAGAAATAGATCAGCTAAAAAAGAGCATGAATAACTTGAAATCAGAGGTGAACAAACAAGAAGAATATATTGATACATTGAAAATAGAAATAAGGGATGAAGAAAACAGTTTTGAAGAATATAAAAATAATGTAGAGCAATATAGCCGTGCAAACAACATAAGAATTAGTGGGCTGAAAGAAGAGCGGATTAAAAAAAGTTTGTGTAATGTAGAAAAAGCAAAGGTTAATGAAGGAGCATTTGGAGAAAAAACAAAAGATAGAACATCAGAACACACTTCTGTAGAAATAGAAAACCCATTAGAACTCGGTAATTTTGGAGACCTAAATGAAAATGAAGAGAATGCAGAATTTTACGAAACACCAGAAGAAACTTCAGAACGAGTAATTAAAACATTAAATGAGCAAATTCCAGAGCTTAATCTAACCAAACCGGATATTGATATGTGTCATCGACTAGGAAAGAAGGGTGAAAAGCCAAGACAAGTAATAGTAAAATTTGCCTCCCGTCTTGTGAAGGAAAAGCTTATGAAAAGAAAAAAATCACTGAAGAAACCCATTTATGTAATGGATGATCTTACATCAGTGAACCATAAAATACTTATGAGTGTGAAAAATAAACAACATGAGTTTGTCGAATATGGCTGGGCGAGAAATGGGCAAATATTTTACAAAAACACTGCTGGAAATATACATAGAGTGCAGTATAGAGAATATGACACTTGGTTAAACCTGCCCTGGCCGGAAAAACAATATCCAAACGATGAAATGAAAAAATCTGGGTGATAACCTTTAATGTATAACAAACTTTCATATGAACTATGAATGACTGTGTGTTATAAAATTCAGGAAAAAAGCATGCTATGCAACTAATTTTGCAATGGTATTTGAAACACATGAGTGAAATATAGTTTTCAACCTTAAAATTAACAGCTATTTGTTAACAACCTAAATGAATAACACATGTTTTTGTGGTAAACTAGTTCTGACTCGAATCCCTTCTTCAATAAAACGAACAGCTAAAAAATTTACATATAATATTTTTAAAAAAAATTTTGTATCCATTTAGTTTCTTGTTACACTGAAAAAATATTTTTTCACACTTTTAGCAAAAAAAAAAACACGGTTCATTTCTTTATGACTTTGACCCACTATGGTTAATTACAAAATAAATTTAATGCATCATTGTTTGATCGTAGTAGCATCTAATAACCACAACCCAAAACACAGACATGTCTTACACAATATGCTCACTTAATGTCAGAGGTCTTGTAGACAATAAGAAGAGAAAAGAAGTCTTTTATTGGTTAAAAGAAAAAAACTTTACAATTGCTATGCTACAAGAAACACATTTAACTGAAAACAAAATTGATCAGATAAAAAAAGAGTGGCACGGAGAACTTTTCCTTAGTGGCACTCACTCAAATAGTCAAGGGGTAGCTATATTAATAAATTCAGACAATCTTACTCAAGTGGCAGTAACAGAAGTTACAGAACTTGTTAAAGGGCGACTCTTAGCACTTGAGGTTAAAATAAACGAGGAAGAGTTTACACTCATTAATATATATGGCCCAAATAAGGATGATCTTTCAATATTTTCAGAACTAGAAACACACTTGCAGATTCATAATGATAAAAAATTCATAATAGGCGGAGACTTTAACACAGTTTTGGATAGCAATCTTGATAAAAGAAACGGAATCTCAAATACCCATTCACAATGCAGAAAAAAAATACTGCGTATACAAAAAAACTTTAATCTACTTGATATTTGGAGATTATCAAACCCCCTAAAATTGAAATATACATGGTGTTCGAATAATAAACCCCCGATATTCTGTAGGCTAGATTATTTCTTGGTGACTGACACATTTTGTAACATAATTAAAAGTAGTAAGATTCAACAGGGATATAAAAGTGATCATTCCTTAATTTCCTTGAGTATCGATTTTTCAGTGCAAAAAAGAGGTCCAGGATATTTTAAAATAAATAATAGCTTAATTTTGGATGAAACGTATTGTAAAAATGTAATAAATTGTATAAATAATATAGTACATTTTAATAATGACGCAAAACCAGAAGTGTTATGGGATCTTATTAAAAGCAGTATTAGAAACGTTACTATCAAATTTGCATCAAAAAGGAAAAAAAAGGAAAATGAGGAAGAAGAAAAGCTACAAAATGAAATCCATATTTTAGAAAATTTAATCATAGCATCAAATTCAACCCAACATACGCAGAAACTTAGTGAAAAGAAAAGCGAATTGCAGACATACTATGATAAAAGAATAAATGGCATTATGATAAGGTCAAAAGCAATACAAATTGAAATGAATGAAAAAAATACAAAATACTTTGCGAACCTAGAAAAAAGACATGCAGAAAGAAAAAATATTCAAAAGCTTGAGGTAAATAACAAAATAATCACAGATGTAAAAGAAATATTAAAAGAATCAACTGCTTATTACAAGAAATTATATGATATAAAGACTTATGAAAATACAAAAATTAATTTTTTCGATTCCTCCATCAATAAATTAAGTAAAGAAGACTCAGAACAATGTGAAGGACTATTAAATGAATATGAATGTAAAATTGCGCTGTCAGAAATGAAAAATGAAAAAAGCCCTGGATCAGATGGTTTAACAGCTGAATTTTATAAACATTTTTGGGAGCATTTAAAGGTGTACTATATTAATGCAATTAATGCTTGTTACCACAAAGCAGAACTTTCTGACCTCCAAAAGCAAAGTATCATATCTCTATTACCAAAACCAGAAAAAGATCTTACAAAATTGTCAAATTGGAGACCCATAAGTCTATTAAATGTAGACTACAAAATTGCAACTAAGGCTATATCAAATAGGTTAAAGAAAATACTTACAAAATTAATAAACCCAAACCAAACTGGTTTTATGAAAGGACGATACATAGGAGAAAATGTCAGACTGATTTTTGAGATAATTGATCACATTGAAACTAACAATTTGAAGGGGTTACTGCTATTTTCTGATTATGAAAAAGCATTCGATACACTAAATCATAATTTTATATTAAGATGTCTCAAACACTTTAATTTTGGAGACAGTCTTATCAGATGGATTGAAACATTCTACAAAAATATAACTGCTGTTATAATAAATAATGGGTTTTTGTCTGAAGAAATATGTATAAAAAGAGGTGTGAGACAAGGCTGTCCTCTGTCTACCTCATTATTTATTCTTTGTATGGAACTACTATCAAATAAAATCTCAAAAGATGAAAGTATAAAAGGAATCACCGTCCATGATACAGAAATAAAACAAACACTTTTTGCTGATGATGCAACTTATGTCAATAATGGTGAAAAAAAATCTTTTGAAAATCTTGTTAATGTTATCACAGAATATGGAAAGATATCCGGACTTCAGTTAAGCTTTAATAAATCAATTGTTTTAAGACTGGGGACAATGAAAAAAAGTAACAGTAAATTCTGCAATGAAAAACAATTCAAATGGACTTCTGAAAGTGCAAAAACTCTAGGAATTACGTTTATAGCAAATCATCAAAAACGTCTTGAATTAAATCTAATGCCAAAGATTGATCAGTTTAAAAATTGCCTTAAACAGTGGCAGCATAGAAAATTGACGTTATTAGGCAAAGTAACTGTAATAAAAACATTTGCTCTACCAAAACTCATTTACCCTCTTACAGTCTTACCTAAACCATCAGACATAATTTTAAATGAATTAAATAAAAGTATTTATCATTTTGTATGGGATGGAAAACCAGACAAAATAAAAAGAAAATTACTTACAAAACCATATGAAGATGGAGGGCTAAAACTGACAGATATCTATGCTTTCTTAAATTCCTTAAAATCTTGTTGGGTAAAAAGAATCATTGATGAAAAAAATCAAGGCCACTGGAAATTATTTTACAAACAGTATCTGGAAGACTTGGGCGGAAATCTAATTTTTGATTGCAACTTGATTACACGCGATATAAAAAAGATATGTAAAAATCTATTCCTAAAGGACATACTTATAGCATGGTTTAATATCCAGAATATGAGTCATAAAAACAACATACCTGAAAACTGTCATATCATATGGAACAATTCAAACATAAAAAGTGGAAATAAAACATTATTTGTAAAGGAATGGTATGATAAGGGAATCACATTTGTAGAACAATTTTATGACTTTAGGATAAACAAATTCTATCCTTTCGATGAAGCAAAGCGATTATATAATCTTTCACCAAGTAGCTTCATGGATTATCATAAAGTTATTAATGCCATATCTGTCTTTAAGTCACTCAAGTTAAGAAAAGAAATTCTTACCCAAAGCAGAGTTGAAACATTAAGGGAAAAAATAGAAAAAGTAAAATATCCAAATAAATTGCTATATAACATACAATTGAAAAATATGGAAGAAGAGACAGTCACTTCATGCAAAAAATGGGCAAATATTTTTGGTACAGAGAATGAACAGACTTGGAGAAAAATATTTTCAATCCCCTTTATTTCAACAAATGATACCATTCTGAGAAATTTCCAGTATAAATTTCTGATGAGAATAATACCAACCAATACATATCTACATAAATGTAAACTTTCAACATCAAGGCTTTGTGACTTTTGCAATATGCATGACGAAACAATGGAACATCTTTTCTGGGAATGCCCAGTTGCACAAAATATTTGGAATAGACTCAGTAATTATTTAAAAACAAAAAATATTGATGTCAAATTCAGTCTTTATACAGTGTGTTTTGGTATTCAAGAACATGGTGAAATTAACAATGCCCTAAATTATATCATAATTCTATGTAAATTCCATTTTATTAAAATGAAAAACTGCAAAACAATTCCAAGAATAGAAAGCTTCAAAATTCATTTAGAAAATAGAATCTTATTGGAAAAAGAAATAGCCTTTAAAAAGAACAATCTAGACTTTTTTATAAAAAATGGCAAAGATTCTCATGACATCTTTTATTTATCTATTTAATACTCAAACTAACAAAACATGTAAATGTAAACAAACGTTGCAAATGATGCTACGATCAAACTTTGTTCTCCCCATCCATGACCCCCCCCCCCTCCCCCCACGCATTGTTCTCTTTTTTTTCAAATTTTCTAGCCTTTTCTTTGTTTATCTATCAAATAAGTTTGCCTTTACTATTAAGTGGGATGAAAAAAATATTTAACATCAATATTATTACATTATTTTTTATTCAGTACATGATACATATAACACTATAAAAATATGATTTTTTAAATTTTTTTAATGGAAAGTCATTAAACCTTATGTAAAACATTAAAACCTGTATTGTACCATGTATGAATAAATGAGGTTACCTGCAAGGGGCCTCAAATAAAAAAAAAAAAAGATGTCTGCCGCTTATACCGGAGGTTTCGGGTTAGAACCCCACTGGGGTCACAACCGTACCGTACCTTCTCATATGTCATCAGTTCTATTTTCTCAGTCCCGTGCCCTCTAGTATCAATGCAACCCTGGTGATATTGTTGATATAAGTATCATCTCCGCTTCACATACTCTGTCCCGTGTCCCCTGCACTCAATACAGTTCTACTTACAGTGCTACCAATCTTTGATAACACCCTGATTAACATGAACTCAGCCCTCAGCCTTGTGCCCTAAGCACTGAAAACACCGTTTGTAGAAGTAACATCCCCGCCTGAATGAGTAAGCCCCGTGTCCCCTGCTATCAATAATAAGTTGTGGCCACAAGTTATTAAGTTGTGGCCTCAATTTAATAAGTTGTGGCCACAAGTTAGTAAGTTGTGGCCACAAGTTAGTAAGTTGTGGCCTCAACTTAATAAGTTGTGGCCTCAACTTAATAAGTTGTGGCCTCAACTTAATTACTTGTGGCCTCAACTTAATAAGTTGTGGCCACAAGTTAATAAGTTGAGGCCACAACTTATTAAGTTGAGGCCACAACTTACTAACTTGTGGCCACAACTTATTAACTTGTGGCCACAACTTATTAAGTTGAGGCCACAACTTACTAACTTGTGGCCACAACTTACTAACTTGTGGCCACAATATAAATAAAGTGTTGCGGATGTCACCTCTGTGCCACCGTAATTCCAGGTATATTGACATCTTATGGTAACGCTTAAAATCGTCCTCTCGTTAGCAAAAAAAAGAAGTCCATGCGTAAGGTTAGCAGACAGGGTATCCCTGCGCGTGACCTCTGTAGGTGGGTCAATGGAAATTTTACTTTCATGTTATAGCTCAATCTATTTGCTGACGTATACAACACGCGCAGTAAACCGAAAGTAGCATAACGTGATGTACAGTGTTTACAAAAACACATGTATGTATGTCGAGTGTGTAACAAAGTATGCCGGCTGTGCAAAAGATATACAAGAAAATTCTGTTTTTATGCTAAAGTCTCATGTTTGTTCGCATTTTCCATCAATGACACACACTAAATGCAAAATCAGGTGAAATTAACCGAAAACACGGGTTTTACAGAATTTAATACATACAAGAAAATTCTGTTTTTATGTTAAAGTCTCATGTTTGTTCCCATTTTCCACCAATGACACACACTAAATGCAAATGCAGGTGAAATTAACCGAAAACACGTGTCTTACAGAATTTTATTTATCATTTAAAGTCCATAACGTAATAAACCGTATACATGTTCGCGGGTTAAGACAGGTTTGACCTTCCATAGAAGTGACAGATACCGTATGGAACACGTTTTGTCTGTATGAATTTAAAGGCTATGCCGACAGCTCCTGAATGTTGAAAACTCAGACGTCCGAGGAAAATATTGACAAAGACAACCTTGAAAATGACCTTGGACACAATTTTACCAGGTTTGAAAATTTTCATTTTACCAACGTTCGTGTACAGGCCCCTGTGGGATTGTGTTTTGAGCGCGTGTAAATATTTTTTCATATACATAAAGCAGACATGTCGTAATCAATTCCAGGTATATTAACATCTTATGAGACCGCTTAAAAACGACCTCTCGTTAGCAAAAAAAAAGAAGTCCATGCGCAGGTCAGCAGACAGGGTGACCCCTGCGCGTGACCTCTGTAGTTGGGCCAATGGAAATTTTACTTTCATGTTACAGCTCAATCTATTTGCTGACGTATACAACACGCGCAGTTAACCGTAAGTAGCATAACGTGATGTACAGTGTTTACAAAACACATGTATGTATGTCGAGTGTGTAACAAAGTATGCCGGCTGTGCAAAGGATATATGGCCTATCAGTATTAAAAGCATGGGCAGTAAGAGACCTTTGCAGAAAGTTTTTAGTCAAAGCTGTTAGAGGAAAGTGTTCCCACCAGGGCATAACTGTGTTTGTGGTATTCGGGGAAATGAGGAGGCGGACCAGTTTACCAGATAAAGGTCAAAACTTGACGAGTAAATATCTATCAGTGACGAGAAGGTAATAATAAAAACTATAAAGCAAATCTGTTGCCCAGCAAGGATGCATAAAACATATACTGGACAAATGTGACATTCCACTCTGGTAAAACTCATCTTGTGACACAACATGATCTAAAAACAAAAATAATATCAAACAGGGAATGCCACGTACCAAAAACGCAGCCTCCCCAAAACGAGCCCCACAGCACCCAGAAGTGCACACCACACACACACACACACACAATCAATGTACACACACAAACATACACTACCAACACACACTAACATACAAAGCAAACACACGAGGACAAAACGAACAATTAAAGGAAGCCCACCTTTATTTAGAAAATTGACCTCATTACCTTATTGTTTATGAAATCTGGAAAATATAAAAACAGACCATGTACCGCAAAGATGTCACTTATACTGAATTATTTTCTCGTTCGCATTCTAAAGCAATGAACAAAGAAAATATGTTTAACTTTGTTTGAAAAAATCAATATAGCAAAGCCCGGCTCAATGTGAACACCCGTAAATTTTGTGGTGGGTCCGAAGAATCGAAACATACATTTTTTAAAAATGGCCTGACATACAATCTTTATTATACTAAGACAACTTAGAATAAGGAAGAAAAAGATGTCAGCCCACCAAGTTTGTAACACACATGGGAATACCCTATATAGTTTTGAAATGTTTACCACCACTGCCTTGCTCCAATTTCAGTAATTCTTAGTATACATTTCTTTTGCAGAAAGCGTCAAGACTTCGTCTAAGTCATTTGAGAACCTTCGAGAATTATCATCACCCTTTCTTCATAGAGATAAATGATCTACATGAAGGAAGCGATCTTCAGTTTATCGGAGAATATTTCAAAAAGGAAAGAGGTCTGATAACAATCAACCCGGAGTCTCGGGCGAAGTTTTAGACAAGGCCCACGATGGCAGCAGAAGTATTTTCCATTATTTCTGTAATCGTGCGAAAGCCATAACGGTGTGTCTGGTGGTATGATGAATAGATATAACGGCGTTTACCTGTATATCGGATTCAGCAACCCTCTGTTTAGGAGTAGCAAAGGCTTTGTGGCACTTAAACAAGAGAAACATACAGCGAAATGGGCCTACGATTAGCTTGATTACAGGGACGATAAGATATCTACTTTTAATGGATGGAAAGTCGAGGCAACGTTTGTATCTTTACATATTTAAACAATTTAACTATTAATCTATATGTTTAAAATTGCCTGAATGTACCGATTTAACGACATATTTAAGCCGAGAAAAATGGTCCGAGGTCCTGTCTTGGGGTATAGAACGCATACCGTCATGGACATTTAAAAATGGGTAAAAAATGCGGATTATACACAAACGATTACGAAGATGACACTTGGAGCTCTATGTTAAGTTGTCACTGCCATACCGTTGTGCGGTCAAAACTTGTAGTTACATTAATATTAAATAGTTAACAATAAATATGTGAGACATAAGTATCACAGCGGGCCTTAGAACTAGTCTTAAATTGATAAGTTATTGACAAGTCCCAGTTCATTGTTGTTGTTTTTTTCTCCTTTCGAGAGCCAGCTTCCTACTTTTTCGTAAAATGCGCAAAAATGTTCCACATATTATCTTAAAGAAACTTTATATTTTTAAAAAGCAATGACTATAATTGATGATACCAATACTCAAATTTCTTGTTAAAAAGAAAATGTGACAGATGAGACAAGTCAAATGTTGATGCCTGGCATCAAGACGAAGACACTTAAAACTAGTGTGATGGTTAGTAAATGCATGTTAAGGCAATGTATGCAACCACTCACGCTACACTAAGCAATTGAATAAATATATCATAAGCTGCTGATTACTACTAAATGTAATATAAGCTACATATTGAAGAATGATGTGAACCCATTCGTAGGTGATTTTCAATCATTTAATAATACAGTGTACCAGGCATGTGTGCAAAGAACTATCAACTACTTCACTTATATTTCCGTTTGGCCGAAACTGGTTCACGATAAAAACTGTCCACTGCTTTCTAAACGTGTGCAAAGAACTATTCACAACTTCACTCAAATTTATATATTTTCTAAAACCGTTCTAAATAAAGCGGGCCGCGTCGGCATGGAACTACTTTGACCAGATGCAGATATCTTACAGGACAAACCTAGAATCAAATCATCACTTTAATTATAGTCATACACCGAACATTGAATTTACTGAAAGAATAGTGATATAATTGTGTTCTATTCAATCTCAAACAATGTTGACATAAACATTTCCTTAATAGTTTTGTCTTTTTTAATGAAAGAAACGTCGTTAGACGACTTGTCTATATTTATGACTGTGACTAAGAAAATGGGTCCAGATGAGTAAAATTCACACTTTTTGTTTATAATGTCTTCTTTAAGTGTGAAGTCTGTTGACCATGAATTAAAAATTCCAAGTGAATCTTCCAACTACTTTTAAAGGTATGATAGTTTTCAGACGTTTTTTCGCAACGTCAAAACTGTAATTTAAACGTCAGTAAATTTGACGTTGAAGATTGCGATGTTACACATTCATATGAAGGTATTTTTTCTTGAAACTTCACCTGATAGGACATGGTTTGTCGACAAGTATTATGCTTGTTTCAATTTTGTTGTCATTTCTCAGCTTTTCAATAAATCCACATTTTGATTGACTGTACCCCAATTTTCACTCTTTCGAATGAAAAGAATAAGTGGTTGCTATGGTAATATGCTTTATGACAAAGACTTGATAGAATTATTTTCATGCATATTTATGAATGCTTCTTCCAATAAACCATTTTTTTTAATGATTTCACATGTACGTCTAGTCGAAATTTTGTGAATATTGTTTTCTTTGTCTTTTTACATTTGCGCAATAATAATTAATGCTCATCAGGAATCATTTTCTAAGTCACAGTCATAAATTTTATTGAAACATCATTGAAAAAAAAACGTATGTCACTGATTCGGTAAGTTTTGCACCATCTTAATAATGAAAATACATGTTATCACTAAATAATGGCTTTTAAATTTAGGGAATGTCTTATAATACGTTGCCGAATGTTCATTTTTAGAAATGATAATTCATACATATTGGAAATATAATAAAAGCACTGAAAGTGCTGACAACAAGGAGTCCTCTGCAAAATTGGGCACAAGGTGGGTTTTCTTACAGACAATGAGTGATCATTTGTGTCAATTCTTCGAGAGCAGTACTTGATTTTAGTTACTATCCGTTTATTTTTATCACAGAGCTGTAGTTCATTGATAACACATCATGTTGCATTTGTTTGTTTTTTTCAAAAACATAGTTTTGCTTGAGACTTGTAGATGAAGTAGAATACAGTGCTTTTAAACTGTATATATCTGATTCTTAACGAACTTTTTTTATGAGACATCCTTCCTTCAGGAATACGTGACACGACCTACTCAGCACTTTAAAGCTGCTCGCTCTCAGATATTTGTAAAATAAATAATGTTCTTCAAACTGTATACAATAATATATTTTATAGCAGTATACATTCTAGTCAATTATATCTTTACGCTACCAAATGATAAAGCGTTCGAAACGCTTTTAAAATTCCAGTATAAACATATAGTGTAGCCACGGACCTATATACACATAGATTGGCAACTCTCGTATTTTCTTATACAAGTTCAACCTATTTATCGCAGACTGCGAGACTTTAGCATCGACGAAAAATATCCGTTAAACATACCAAATACATGTACTTTTTAAGTGGACGTTTATCTCATACAACAACAATATCCTATCAGAAATCATAAAAGAAAGCGTAGATCTACATTAACTTAAAAGTTTCAGCGGATTTTTGAAAACATTTCATTAAAAAAACTAGAAGAAAATTTTCAGAATTCAAACTAATATTTTTGTTGATTTTTCACTACCGCACCACATCGGCAGTCCGCGCCCCACAGTTTGATTTCATCACATTTTGTGTTGGTAAGGGGAGATAGCAACCCTTGTAAAAAGTCTATTAGCCTTACATTTAAATTTACTTTAAGAAATCCTTTGAAAAGCTAAATGTTAAACCCAGGCTTAATCTTAGAGCCTATACTACTTTGAGGGAGACACTTTATAAAGTTTGTATTTCTAGTTGCTATATTGCAGAATGAGTTTACACAGTCGATGACATATAAACGCTAACCGTATGCAGTGTCGGATCAGTGTACATTGCTGCCTGATGGTGTAGTAATTTAAATATTCTGAATTTTGCCAACATTAGTGTTACAATGATTTAAAGCATTTACACGTATATTTGGAAACGGAAATGGCTTTTAATTAATTTTTAAGTCGAGATCGCAAACACGATCCCCGCGCGTTTCAGCTACAGTCGATCTACTTTGTAGGCGAAAGGAGAAACCTATGGCTGTTCAAATTGTCAGGGTTTGTGGGGGATATTCGTTTGACGCATGCCGGCGTACGCCGCTCTATTCGTTTCTAACAGCCAGGATGAATTCGGCGCATTTTGAGAAATGAGGTTTGGATATACCGGCGTATCCCGGCTTCCGCCGCATCCTGCGTCAAACGAATAGGCCCTTCGCTGAGTCGTTTTCAAATTGGCTACTAAAACAAGGAGTCACGTGACTCCTTGTTAAAAACGTTCTCTGGGAAATCGAACTAAATTCGAATTCCTTTTTGTTTCTTTGTTTTCAGATTTGAACGGAGGCAAAAGCCCGAGCTGAGGGTAGAAGTGGGTAAAGATGGCAGTTCTCACCAAACACATTTACATGTACATATTCTGTGAGAGACATGGTCTACAACCTATCAGCACAATTACTAAGCCAAAACAGTTAACGATCACCAGTTTATTAAACTAATATTAAATAAAATGTAATGTCTGTTATTATAGATGAAATTATTTCTGTTATTTGAAAGTTTCAAAGAAGATACGAGGACTAAATTTAATAGTCCGACTTACATACCGGGGAGATTATCACTCAAATGCCCTATTCAGCTATTAGTTTTCTATGCAATACGTATGTGTGTGCATCCGATTTGTCACTTATTCGGCTAGGCTCAAACGCATTGTTTCCAATCACGGCTTAAACGTGAGTTATCAATAGAGGCCCTGATATAACATTTGGTAAGCTTTGTGTTCTTGGCTATATAATTTTACAGTTTAGGTCCTTTTGTTTTCAACGGATGTAAGTCAGTCTGGCTTTGCACAGGTTGTGCTACATAAAGATGAAACATTTACTTGGGAAGGCGGAATAAAAATATAAAACAATATAAGAAATCATCATTCGTTCATGAAGTTTTATAAATCAATGAATATAATTTAATGGTATCAAAAAACAATAAACAGAGAATAATAATAAACTATATATATATATTAATATAGAACCTTATAGTCTCCCTTAAAAGTACACACAATTACTGACATTGTACGTAAACAAAACATTTTATGTTCATTATAACATGTCTAGCATTTAAAAATAAGATACCTTTATCAGACTCTTTGTCGAAATCATAAATATTGTCGGCAGAAACAGAAGGCTTAGTATGACTGGTGACAGTGCTTTGAGCAGTAGTGTGACTTAATAATATATGTATAATGTTAGACATTTCTTGCTGTTTATGTATGTTAACGGTGTTTTAGCGGTTGAGGGACATGTGATTTTTATGCCGTGTTTCGTTTTTCTGTTTGTAAAAAAGTCAAAATGAATGAGATGAGTTTGAATATTCTTATTGCTTACTAGAATGTAAACATAACTTGAAAAAATGGACATGCGCTTTTGCCTAGATAAAGTTAATAAAAAATGTGTACATTTCTATTGTTTGTGTTTTAGCTCGATCGGGCTATTTAAGTCAAGTAGTATAGATATGGCAAAACACGCCTTGAAGAGCTCAGTTGAAAAAAAATGGAAATAAAACGCATAAATTGTGGAATTATTAACTATGAAACGAATAAAGAACAACCAGGAGTTATACAGAGTCCACCTCCCGTGCCGTTCGGTGGTGGTGCATTCGGATATATGACATCATCACTCCCACCCCCGTGGGCAAAGGAAATATAAGAAGAAATAAAAGAGATTAAGCAAAAACTACAATCTATTTTCAAAATAGAGAAGATTTTGAATTCTATAAACGTAAAAGTGGGTGACCTTGAAAGTAAAATGAAGCTATGGATATCAGTTTACGTGAAACAGAAATGTTTTGTGACTTTCAAGCCACTGAAAATGAAGTTACAAAGAACGATATACGATCTACTAAAGAGGACACTAAACATGTAAAAAATATGTTCAGGTGCTCAAAAAAACGCAAAGAGTTTGACTGAGCAAAATGAAATCTTGGATGAAAAAAATGTGGATTTAGAATCTCGTTCTATGAGAGATAAACTATTATTTTACGGGATCGAGGAAAAGATATTAGAGAAAACTGCGCAAACGAGATAAAACAACTTTTGCAAAAATTCGTTTAACATCACAGATGTTGATAATCTAACTTTTGATATAGTGCATCGTCTCGGACATAAAAAGGCAAGTGAAAAAAGAGGTGTGAGGAATGCACGAAGCGACAGAACTTGTTCTAAGACGTATTTTAGGCGTAAGAAAGTCAGTCAACAAATCTTGAAGCACTTTACGGAGAGTTGGGGAGATTCTCGGTGGTCATGTACCATAAAATAAACACGACTAAGTACAGGATTTAGTTATTAGCGCACAGTGAATTATCTCTTGTAAAGAAAATATTTATGATGCTAAAAACAGATACATATCTTGCCCAAATATATAAAGGCACAAATTGGTCTTTTCAGATAATTTTATTTTTACAGGAACATGGATTCAATAACCTAAGGGATCAACAATTTGAATCGGACATTATTCCTTTTGAATTTATAAAACAGAGAATTATTGATGTATTTTTACAGAAATGGTACTCAAATATTAATAATTCAAGTCGTTTAAATCTTACTGTATTTAAAATATAATTTTGAAATGGAAAAATATTTAGAAGTATTAAGTGATAGCAAACATAGATGTGCCCTAGCGAGATTCAGAACCTCATCACATAACTTACAAATAGAAGCTGGACGATACCCTATTACCACAAGAGAACATAGAATCTTTTTATCGTGCAGTATGAAAATATCAGAAAGTGAATATTACATTCTATTAGTCTGTCCTAAATACCGTGATATAAGAAACAAATAATTTTAACTTTATTACTGTCAGTGGTCTTCAAAGTCCAAAAGTGTTATTTTCAGTTAGTCAAAATATATATATTATGTTATGAAAATACGAATTTCAGAATTCCACTTATTTGCTGAGGTTCGAGTTTGCATTATACACTTGCAAGTTTACAGATATACAGGTGGCGTGAATTATAAATGTATTATATCATTTTCAGGCATAGAAACTTTATGAAATCTACATACAAAAACACACATATCTGTTGAAAACATTACAATATACACCAACCATTGTAACCTAAACATACAATGTTTAGGGAATACTACTTTTGATGATAACGATTAAAACTTGCAAAAGTTGTCTCCCTTGGACAGAACTGGATAACTGTCATAATTATATGTTTACATTCATCACAAAGCGACGATATCACACGATCATCTATACGATATATATAGATCATTTTAAATATGAGTTTGCTATACTTATCTTTCTTAAAAAGTGCGTTTATATTTGTATGACCTATATTCACACGTTCACTTCTTTAAACTGGTGCTCTTCTGTAAACTCTTTTTTGTTTTCATTTTATCTGTATCACTATATTTTTTCATTGTTATAGGCTGTAAGCATTGTATTATGCTTTATGCTGAATAAACTATTGAATTGAATTGAATTGAATGTTTTAGATCGATCGGGCCGTTTACCACGACGTACTCAGCCTGATAAATGCCTTTTCTCCTTGTACAACTTATAAAATTGGATCTCCGGGAACAAGGACAATTATATAATGTGTTAAATTTGATTCATGAGAAATTGTCAAATGTGCAGAACAGAAAAGTAGATGTATTGTTACATGCCGTTGTATGTTTAAAATAGTAAAACATTTATCTGATGTTTTATAAACAAGAGGCCCAAAAGGGCCAGTATCGCTCCACTGATCTGTCTGACTGGATTGTTTCGAGTCAGTTTTGTGAACATCTTTTGCAATGTTACCAAGGAGTTCACTGTGACCTCGACCCACTGATCCCAAAAACAGTAGGGATAGACCAATCATCATGTGACGTTTGAAGACTGTGGATGATGTAGATTTCAAGATATTGAGTGGAAAAGATTTTCAAAGTTCGGGTAACTGTGGCCTGAACCTTTGACCCACTTACCCCAAAAACGATAGGGATCATCTACCCAGAAAGACCAATTATCCTTGTTTGAAGTTTGAAGACTGTGGGTCAAATAGATCTCAGCGGAAAATATTTTCAAAGTTCGGGTCACTGTGACCTTGACATTTTACTAACTAACCAAAAAATCGATAGAGATCATCTGTATTATACAGGGAACCTTCTGAGCAAGTTTGATGAAAGTTGAAAGAAATCTGTGACCCGTAGAGCGTTATCAAGGAACATCTAACAGAAGCCACTGTGACCTTGACCTTTTACCCACTGATCCCCCAAAAATAATATGTCTAGTATGTCAAAGATTTAGTAATGCGGTGTCAACAGTTTCAATTTATCTGGCCATACGACATATATATTTTTCAATCTCACCATGTGGTATTCGACTATGCAACATGATCTGTTTATTTATTTCACTCCAGCGATTTATTATAAAATTCAAGGTGCTTAAATAATAGAGAATAAAAACACAAGCGTATCTGATATCAGATACCGCTATTTATTTTGTCATATACCGCTATGCCGCAATAAGTTTTGGCAAAACAGTTTGCCCCCAACTGTGTTAATTGGTGGAATAATATTCCCAGGATTTGATAAAGGTTATATAATTGGGTTCAAGTATTGCGGTTCATTTAACGCATTTGTTTACGGGTTTTTCACATTTGAAAGTATTTACACAAAGTCAAGTAATTTCTTAAAATATTTGCAGCAGGTCCACACTCCAAAGAGAAGGACAACATAAATTTAGAATCTAGGGAAAATTAATAACGAACATCTGAGTGGCTACATTTACACTGTCTTTTGTGTTTATTCCAAGCGGAGTTTTAATTTCAAACTATAGGTATCTTAAAATCTTAATTTTTAGCTCAGCTGACCACGAAGTGCTCATGGTGAGCTTATAGGATCGGTGGTTGTCCGTCGTCCGTCCGTCGTCAATACCGGCTTCAGATGACTTTCTCTCATACAACACTGCATCAAACTTCATTTGAATTTCAATTAGCCAGAAGCACAGAGTTCTACAAGGAATGAAGTTCTTTGAGCTTCATGCTAGAAACATTCCTGCCAGGTTTCAACAAGATTTGGTACTCAGTTTCGGAGATGTTGTTTGTAGAAATTGTTGATAAACGAAAGACCGGCATCACGCAATCTAAATAGTTAACCTTGTTTGAACGCACCATTTTTGAAACACTAAACATACTTTTAAGTTTGAAGAACGCATAAACATACCGGTATTTTCAAGTGCATCTGTAATATCATTAAGTATAGTTTATAGGATTATATTAGAATCGAAGCAATCAGTTAACCGACTTACAGTTTGTCAAACATACAGACAATATTTGAAATGAAATATGTAGACATTTTGGACGGGAGCTTAAATCTGTGATCTGTGATGTCACCATCTCACTTAATGGAAAAATATGTGAACTAATTATTTTCAATACAACTTGTTTTTATAGTGAAATCGGGGCATGTGGTTGAAGCGGAGGGTAGGGCAAATAGTAATCAAAATAATACCTCCAACATATGTCTTTGGATACATTTAGCAGAAGTGATCAATTCCGTTTTTAAAGTCTTCGTTCCCCATTTTGTGTTTGTATCTTTTAGTTTGTTCTTCAGCTTAAATTAGATTAAGAATATACAGTTATGTAGACAAACTTTTCTCTATTTGCTTGATTTCTGTACTGTTTTAACTTGCCGTTTTGAAAAATAATGTAGTTTGCTTTGTTTAAAAACACACAAGTCATAACTGGCCTCTGCATATTTTGGTCTGAGGAAGATAGGTTCATTACCCCACAAAGATGGTAATAAACAAGGAAATAAACTGAACAAGGTAGCTGTAAGAATTTCGGTTAAGTCTCGCCACCATAAGATTACCCATAAGTCAGTAAACATCTCTATTGCAGAAAATGGCAAGGCTTTGTGAAAGTCATTTGGGAACCTTCGAGAATTATCATCACACATTCTTCATAGAGATAACTGGTCTTCATGCAGGTACTAATCTTCAATTTCTCGGAGAATATCTCAGCCATGGAAAAAGAGCTGATAACAATCAACCTGGAGTCTCGGGTCATACTTTAGACCAGACCCCTGGCAACAGCGATATTTACCATTATTTCTGCAATCGTGCGAGCGCCTTAACGGGTGTGTCTGGTGGTATGATGTATAGATGCAACGACGTTTACTTGTATATCGGATTCAGCAACCCTCTGTTGGGGAGCAGTAAAGCCTTTGTGACACTTAATAAAGATAAACATTCAGCGAGATGGGCTTACGAGCAGCTTGAACACAACAGAGACGAGAAGACAGCTACTTGTTGTGGATGGAAAGTTGATGCAACGTTTGTATCTTTACATATTTTAACATCTAAACTACCTATAGATATTCTTTAAAATACAGCCCTTATTCAACCATCACAACCATCAAATACGGCATGACAGCAAAGAAAAAAATCCGTATTGAATGTACGTGCAATACACACAGTGCCATTATCTGTAAGAGTGCATTCAATTTGCAAAGAAATACACATGACGTTGCTGTCGCTTCATACTCGTGCAACGCACTCGTATGATCCGATGTACGACTCGAGCAAATCCTTTAGATCACATAACTATACTAATAAAACCCTCTTATATTATATGTTTTAAATGTTCTAGATGTAGTACGAATATCACACATGCAAGATATTTTTTCAATTTTTACACTTGAGCTCTCTGTAAACTTGCGGTTGCAAAACGCAACGAGAAGTTATTTTAATACACGCACGCACGCACGCACGCACGCACGCACGCACGCACGCACGCACGCACGCACGCACGCACGCACGCACGCACGCACGCACGCACGCACGCACGCACGCACGCACGCACGCACGCACGCAAATATATATGAACCCCTCTCTCTCTCTCTCCTCTCTCTCTCTCTCTCTCTCTCTCTCTCTCTCTCTCTCTCTCTCTCTCTCTCTCTCTCTCTCTCTCTCTCTCTCTCTCTCTCTCTCTCTCTCTCTCTCTCTCTGTCACCCATCTCTCTTGTCTGTGTACACATGGGTACATGTCTCTGATGGATAATCTTCTGAGGTCATGGCTCGTGTCATGGATGAAAAGGAATATTTTCATCTTCAACACCCGATTGGAAACACAAGATACGGTAGTGCAGATACTGATGTTTGACAGCTTATGCTTCCATGGCTCTGGCAGTTTCAACTGGTCCAGAGTAGTTGGTGGTCTTAGACAGGCGTTATATTTATACTAAATAGCTAATGAATGATATTGATACGAGCAAATCCTAAATACAGTCATTTATAGAATAATTAATATACATATAGACTAGTGAATAGAACTGTGTATTTTTTATCTGCAAGTTTTGTCCTTCACGAAAACGTGTTCTTTTAGACAACGTTTCTATCATAATTGCAATATCATCGAAAAATAATGCGCTTTATTAAAAGCATGTACACTCAATTAAAAAATAATATTAAGGATGTTTGTCACTTCTTGGTAATGTTAGAGCTACAAGTAATTTTACATCCGAAGTGCTACTGTGACTTACTCGGCTTTCTTATTTAATTATGTTTCTGATTGTTTTTACAGGTTGAATCCTGAAATACGTCTTGACGAGGCGAATGTTTGCTTATTTTAAAAAATGTATTAGACACTGATTCAATATGCGTTGCAGCATCTTAAAATAATGAAAATACATGTTATTACTTAATTATGGATTTTAAATTTAGGGAATGTCTGACAATACATTGCAGATTGTTCATTTTTAAAACTTATAATTTGTACATATTGAATATAAAACAAATTTCGCATTTAAACCAAAACAACAATGATTGTTAACCACTATTAACCACTATATGCAATCGAACTAAATTTAAATTCCTTTTTGTTTCTTTGTTTTCAGATTTGTACGGAGACAAAAGCCCCATTTAAACGTGAAGATGTATAAAGATGGCAGTTCCTACCAAACAACTACAGAGACATACTCTGAAACCTATAAGCTCCAAGTTGGCATCCATTATTAAGCCAACACAATTGACGATCACCAGTTATCACTAAATTAAATCATAAATGGAAGCTAGCATTCTCCCTTAAAAGCGGACACAAACAAAACAAAAATTCTGCTAATTTGAAGTGTCTTGCTTCTTGAACAAGATCGATAGATTTTTATCAGACTTTTTGACGAAATCATTTTTATTGTGAGCAGAAATTGAAGGCTTAGTAGGACTGGTGACAGTGTTTTAAGCAGTAGTATGACTTTTTGATAATGTTAGACATTTGTTGCTGTTTATGTATGTTAACGGTGTTCTAGTGGTTGAGGGACATGTGATTTTTATTATATATTTATGCCTACCTTGGATTTATGCCGACATAGAATCCCGAGTTTGGATTCTGCATCCGACTTGGCCTTTTCTCTATGTACAAGGTATACAATTGTATCGGGCAGTGTGGATTTTCTAGTACAAGAACGATTCTGTATGTGTTTAGTTTGATTTATAAGAAATTGTCAAATGTGTCGATATATTGCAAAGAGAAGTAGATGTATTTGTTATATGCCTATACCTTAGAATATTGTATGTTTAATATATGAAAACATTTATCTAACAACACGCTTTTCATGCAATAAACCAATTTTTGCTTTTGTGAAGGGATCAACTCTTGCTTTTCTTTCACTGTGGTTTGACACATATCCATGTTCGTTGGTCAGACTATGTAAACTATAACAAGGGATCTATCTAACTTACAACACATCATAATTGTAGATCTCGCCAATAAAAGTCCTGCAATTTGAGCACCGTTTAATTAAACATGCAATTCTTTGTACGTGGTGGTAGCTATTATCATAACATCCGTGATAAACACATCCTAACACGATAGTAGTACTAGGTAATTATTGCATCGAATTGCATGTAAAAGATAAGTGTTTCATTTACATGGGTTCGTCTACTTTAACTGCATTATTAAACATACATTTCTAACGGTTATACCTTACTTCAATGATTTACACTTTATTACAAGACAATTAATTGTATTTCATTGTAGACTTCCGCTTGAATAACTGTTTTCTTAAACATCTTTTTTTGCATTTTAATTTACCAAACAACTTATTTTTGTCACGTTGCGGGTGAAATGGCTGAATCAAAATAAAATAAAATCTTTAGGTATTTTCTACGAGAACACTCATTTAACATCATGCGGCACAATATGAATTTATGTTCACAGCATATCGGTTTCTGCGTTGTTTATTGTTTAATATAACATAATTTTTCGACTCTTTGTATATACAGTCATGTTAGAATATAAATTTACTGATAGGATAATGATAGAACCATGTTCTATTCACTCTAAAACAATGTTCATATATGCCTTTCATAACGTTTCTGCGCGAAAATAGTCGCCAAAAAAGCCTTTTTTATTCTTTTATAATTTTTTTCTTGGTAAAATAAAACCTACTTGTAAGTGTGATCCTTGGACTTTAAAAACAAAAAAGTAAGATAGAAGATTTTTTTTTCAAGACTTTTTTCAAGAAATAAAATCTTTTTAATCTGTTTTGACTTGCAATAGTAAGAAACACTAAATAGACATCGAAACGAAAAAACGCCTGTCCGTCCGTCCAATTTACTTTGTCTGCTTTTCATAGACCGAACCCCTTGTTGGGTTTCCATCAACCTTGGTGAGAAACATGAGCATGACGTTTAGTTATGCATATGTCAATTAGGGGTCAAATGTTTGGTAAAGTTCACAGGGACCTGAAATGTGAAAAGCTTGTCCGCTCTTCAGTTCCAACCCACTAGCTGGAGTTTCTTCAAATGTGCTGGGAAGCATCAGTATGAAGTTACATGATAGGGTCATATAGTGTCACAGATTTAATAAAATGTGAAAAAAAATATTGTCTGCTCTTCATTCCAAAACCCCTTGCTGGGTGCTCATAAAACTTTGTGGAAAGTCAAGCCCTGCATATTGTTATTTTGGGCATATGAATGAAGATCAAGTTTACAGGGGCTGAAAATTGAATATATTGTCGGCTCTTCATCTCCAAAATGCATTTATTGATGTCCATCAAACTTTATTGGAAGCATCAATATGAACTGTAATTGTGCAGATTACAATTTATGGGGATATAGTCAAGGGTCAAGATCTCAGGGGTCTGGAATGTAAAACTCCTGTCCGCTCTTCATCTCCAAAACCCTTGATGGCTTATGCTGTACTTATTGTAATTTGGGGTCACATTGTCAAGGTCAAACGGGCATGAAATGGGAAAAATTCTTGTCCGCATAGTTAAATTGAACCAAGCCTGAATAACTCATAAGATGTATTTTTCTCTTGTAAGATTTCACCTGTTAGTCTCCCATGCTTTATTTTTAGTTTTATCTAGAAGATGGTTAACCGTTTTTACTCACTACACAGTTATATATTCTCTATGATTTTGGGAATACTATTTTTAATCAGCAAATTTATGCAAATAAAACCTTTGTACCGTAACAAGAACTACAATAATTATGGTCTTAATTTTTCTTCAAGATATGCCCGAAAATGCAGCTATGGCGATATAGAATCTCAAATATTTTCGAGAAAGCATGGCCCCTGACCCCCTACAAATTATGTACATGTATCTACAAATTTTATTTGTCCAGCCACGCCACTGGTCTAGTGACCAGAAATCTGGCTCCCAAAATCAAGTTTTAACTATCAAATAGTTTATATCTACCTTTTACTATTTGTCAGTAATTAATAGTAACTATCAATCTAAGCTACTAACTATTTTTTTGTACAAAAAACAGATTGTTTCTGTTTACAAATTTGATAATGGCATCCAAGAAACAAAAAGAGGGATTGTTTCTTATCTTGAATCTCTAGTTGAAAATACGTGTATTTTACAATCTAATAGGGAAGTCCACTCTACTAGAATGGTATTGGCATAAAACAGATTTGAAACCTCTGATAACTGATACGATAGATGAGTTAATGTGAACGTAGAAATACAGTAGTGTACACATAATACACAATTATATACAAATTATTTAAAATTGCTTGCCACCCATACAAATGGTCATTGTTTAACTTGAGTAATGTTCACTGCTTAGATAATTATACATGTACATGCAAATGAATATAGAATAGTTTTATTCCTAAAACTAGTAAATATTCTTTATACAAATTAACACAACTTGTATGATCTGTGTTTAGTGACTCCCTGCGTATTTCTGTATTGGAAGGTCGCTTTAGACAATCTGTACTGTAATTGTCTCAACTCGGGGCGAGGCCAAAGTGACCTAAACCAAGGTTGTGGCCATTGACGCTGTGCTTATAAAGCCATAACTAGTACCTACTGAAAGAAACGAAAATCTGACTAGGAACAAGTACGTATCGTGAAACAGTGCAATGCGGTACAGTCTTGCTATTAATACTTAAAATAGATTTCGAAGAATGATTAAATGAAACTGTCAAACTTGACAAAGGAGTACAAACAGTGTTATGAATATTTTTGGTACTTTTTGTGTTTGTACTTGATAACTTATTTACGGGTATAGTTGCGACAATTATGCACTCGTATTAGCTAACATGCTGAATAAAACGATAGTTACATGCATGATTTAAGTATCGCCATTTGAAAAATATCAAATACAAATACTTTAGATGAAAGATATTTTGGAAAAGTAAAGAAAAAATAGCAGATCAAAAATCGTTAAGGATGTTGGATGCCCAAAGTGAAGTATTTTATAATTTTTTGAAGGTTTGTCTGTAAATTATCCAATCACTTCACATCATAAAACTGAAAAAAAATGTTTATCCGATCTTCTTTTCTTGCAAATTTGATCGGCATTTCCGGTGATTTTACTGATGCCTGAAAAAATTGTTTCGCACCACATTTACACGAAGACTCTCGTTAATTAATTGTGACGTAACATCATAAAACATTGTGAACTGGCATTTAAATATCGTTTATTTTTATATGATAATGCACCATTTTGATAGGTCTGCATTAAGAAATTTAATCTAAAGTGCAAAACGGTATGCAAGAAAGAGTCAAAGTTGTCTGTAAAGATATCATGCCCATAAACATCTTACCCAGGTAAGGTGACGATTGAAAAATTCGATAAAACCTTCATACATTATTTGTACACCGTCACATGACTTGGAAATGGGAAAAACGCAGACGGTGTCGCGTTCCGGAGTAAAACTATTTGGCGAAAATTCAGCGAATCAGGAGCAGTAACCCTTTAATTTCTAAGGATATCTAGCTTGATAAAGATCTTGACCGAGATAATGTGCCCATTTGATGATGACTGCATAAAAACTATTTTAACTAGAGAGCAGACAACGAAATGAACTCACAGAGACAATTATGTAGTAGTAAACTTAGGAACAATAGAAATATATAAGCGCAAAAAATTGAACATTTTTAGAGAAAATATTTTGACCTCACATTTTGTGATTTTGTCATTTTTTTTGTCATATGCCAAAATGGGGGTAGGGGTACAAAAATAGTCATTTTTCAAAAACCGTTTAAGATATTTACTTTATTCAAACTGTTTTACAATGGTAATTGTTAGGATATAAAAATTAATTAATGACTAGTTCCTTTTAAAGTTCTTTGTTACAGACCTATGCCGTCATATCTCAAAGCTCGTCGAAATCTAAAAAGCACATTTTTTGTCAGTTTTTATTGAATTTCTTTCTTATATGCACATTGACCCCCATTTTTTATTTTTGCATTCTAAAACAAAGATTTCATTAAACTGTAGGCAAAATATCTGAAAAACCGTTTTATTCCTTTATCATGAAATATTTCATATATCAAAAATTCGAAAAAAAAAAGAATTTTAGAAAAGTGGGTGGGGTAATAATAAGGAGCGAAATATTTATTCAGATGATGATAGAAGGTATGAGACGCCTAAATACATTTCCAAAGACTGACATTATAAGGTTTTCTGCTGGTGCGACTACCTAAAATCTCACCGACTGCTGAAATAAACTTTATTTTGTAGAATCATCCTAGTCCCACATAAAAATAACAAAATTTATACATGTGATCCAATACTTTATGCCAGGAATTTGGAGCTGAATGACACCACCCCCATTGTTGTGGCAGTTTTAGTGGTCACCGACCAAATATGTACCAAATATTTTGAATACAATTTATATCCAGATTTTTCTCATCATATTTCATTTGTGATCTATCATCCAGCGATTAATTCAAAATATTTTTTCTTGTATGCATCCACTTAGTTTCAGCCAATCAGCAATCAAACACATAGTATAGGTCCACAAGTTCCCTACACAAAATAACCTGCTTCCGGTTTTCACCGATTTAGGCTTCTCATACCTAAAAATATACCATACTACATTAAAAGGGATTAAAATTTGATACCCATTCTGAAACATACACCACATACATAAACATTAACAATACGAAAATTCTAGCTAATTCTGCATTCAGCACCTTATCTGATAGTGTATCACTAAATTTAAGTCATTGACCCATCATTATTATTCCAGAAATTAACTAGCAAAACGTTAGTCTCCATAAAAAACAGGGTCAATAAAAGTTCTTGTTATTTTGAATTTCAGCATAAAGCGGAAAATCTAAGAATTCTTTTTATGTTTGATACATAATGCATTTAGCATCATTTTGTGGAAAATATTTGTGGGAAAAGAAGACCAAATCGCCTCATGTATTTGCATTTTCGTTATGTGGAATGGGCATCCAACAACCTTAACTATTATGCTTTTCTTTTCTTTTTTTTGATAACGTGTTATTACACTTTCAATTGACACGCATAATTTTAAGAAAGATTTTGATCACTGATCTATACTGCTTGAAAAATGAACATTGTCAAACAAAAATATATGAAATAGAGAAAAACAGTTAAAATCTTTTTGTTTTACTACATGTATCCTATTAAATAATTGAGAATCCATCATTTGTTAGGTATATTCTTATCTTGCATCTTTCGTTATGGGAATATCCACTTTTTACATGTTTTCAAAGCATTTACTGTGTTTTCAGTTTCGATCTTGACCATTGCCAAATAAGGAACTTTTGAAGGGTAATATAATTCGGTTGAAGTATTGCGGTTCAGTTACTGTGACGCGATTCTTTACGGGTAATTTACATTTGAAAGTATATATACAGAGTAAATTATTTTTTAAATATTTGCAGCAGGTCCGCACTTCAAAGAGCAGGAAAACTAAACTATAGCACATAGTGAAAATTAATAACGAATATCTTAGTTGCTACATTTACACTGTCTTTTGTGTTTATAACAAGCGGATTTTTAATTTCAATCTACAGGTATCTTTCACCTTAATTTTTAGCTCAGCTAACCACGAACTGGTCATGGTGAGCTATTAGGATCGGTGAATGTCCGTCGTCCGTCCGTCGTCCACAGTGGCTTAAGAAGACTTTCTCTCATGCACCACTTCATCAAACTTCATTTGAATTGAAATTAGCCAGAAGCACACTGGCATTGAGCTCTTATGGTTCCAGTTGACTGAACAACTTGGCTGCCAGAGCTAAATATAGAAAATACTATTTTTTCTTTCTCTAAACCTTCACGGCCCAGAGCTTAGATATAACGCATGTAGCATAATGACTCCCGAGTCAAAATTAGCCCCATTCTTGTGGTCACTTGTTTTTTCATAGGTTTCGATAGGACAATTTCAAATATATTCTTTCTACATTCTACATTCAAAATAGTTAAGCTCTGGGCCTTTTGGTTTTTGACAAGAATAATTTTAGTACTCAAACGCACACAAGCCTATGTAAAATCAAGTGACCCTTAAGCGATTAGTTTTGACCCGGGATCATGATTTGAATAAATCTGATAGAGGTCTTCTCGACTATGCTACGTGCCAAATATCTGAGTTTTGTATCTTCTTTTTTTTAGGAAGAAGTTTTTTTAAATTTTCCTTTCTATCACCACAGAAACAGAGTTCTTCATGGAATGGCAATCTCACGCAATCTCAATAGTTAACCTTGTTTGAATGCGCCAGTTTCGTAAACCAAAACATACTTTCAAGTTCGAAGAACGCATATACATACAGGTATTTTCAAGAGCATCAATAATTTCATTGAGTATAGCTTATAGGTCTATGTTAGAGCAATAAATTAACCGGCTTACAGTTTGTTTCACATACAGACAATATTTGTAATCAAATATGTAGAAATTTTGAGCGAGAGCTTAGCCCTTATGGAAGAGATTCACCGCCATAAGTCTATGGGTATAGATGACATTCTTATTAATGGATATTACATGCTAACTTGTCTTCTTTCTTACATCTTACATGCATATTACATCTCATGTGTCATTCCTACGAGTACATGTTGCATGATGCTAATTTCATGTTTCTTTCTTCCACATGCATGTTTCTTCTTCCACTTGCATGCATCTTTATTATACATGCCTGTTATATATTTGCTATTTTCTATTGTGTTTGTGCTGATTACTTAGTAATGATGCATTTGTACTTCTGATTACTCCGTTATGCGTCATCGCATGGGTCGTTCTTCCATGTGCTAGCTATATATTGCTAAAAGCATGTTACTTTCTTCCAACTACATCATTTCTTTTGTACTACTGACTACATTCTTGTTAGTGCATACTTGGTTCGTCTTAATTCTTGACCACAAATGCTTTCTACCATAGTTTCACTTAATATTATCACGAAAGCCTTTATTTATCAACATTAATATGCATAAACAAGAAAAATTTAGCATTTTAATAAAAGACCAAAACGACACATGGGAAGATAATTACATGCAAGGTATCAGTAAAGAAGACAAATGAGGAAGCAACATTCATGAATATAATTTGAGGGTAAAAAAGATGAATGATATCATAATGTCAACATAGAAGTAACCAACACAAGCATACACTACTTAAGTAAATAACATGTATGTGGAAGAAAGAAACATGAAATTAGCATAATACAACATGCACTCGTAAGAATGACACATGAGATGTCGCATGCATTTAAGATGTAAGAAAGAAGACAAATGAACATGTAATGTTAATAAATAAGAATGTCATCTAGACCCATAGAATTATGGATGTGTTTCCCTTCCATAATATCTGTGATGTCACAATCTCACTTATTGGAAAAAATAGGTGAACAAATTATTTTCATATTGGACGTATTGTACTTGTTTTTATAGTGAAATCGGAGCATGTGGTTGAATCGAAAGGTAGGGCAAACAGTTAACGAAAGAATAAATCCGACATATGTCTTTTGATAAATTTAACAGCATTGATCAGTCTTCGTTCCCCTTTTGTATTTGTTTTCTTGGTTTGTTCTTCAGCTTAAATTTGTTTAAGAATAGTTATGTAGACCCACTTTTTTCTATTTGCTTGATTTCTGTATTGTTATAACTTGCCGTTTTATTTTAAAGCTATAAAAATGATGTAGTTTACTTTCTTTAAAAACACACAAGTCATAACTGGCCTCTGCATATTTTGTTCTGAAGAAGATAGGTTCATTACCCCGCAAAGTTGTTAATAAACAAGGAAATAAACTGAACAAGGTAGCTTTAAGAATGTCGGTAAAGTCTCGCCACCACAACATTACCCATAAGTCAGTAAACATGTCTATTGCAGAAAATGGCAAAGCTTTGTGAAAGTCATTTACGCACCTTCGAGAATTATCATCACACATTCTTCATAGAGATAACTGGTCTTAACAACGAAAGTAATCTTCAATTTCTCGGAGAATATCTCTGCTATGGAAAGAGGGCTGATAACAATCAACATGGAGTCTCGGGTCATACTTTAGACCAGACCAGTGACAGCAGAAGTATTTACCATTATTTCTGCAATCGTGCATACGCCATGACGGGCGTGTCTGGTGGTATGATGTATAGATGCAACAACGACGTTTACTTGTATATCGGATTCAACAACCCTCTGATCTGGAGCAGTAAGGCCTTTCTGACACTTACAAAAGAGAAACATACAGCGAAATGGGCTTACGAGCAGCTTGAACACAACAGAGACGAGATGATAGCTACTTGTTGTGGATGGAAAGCAGTGGCAACGTCTGTATATTTGCATATTTCAATTAATATTGTATTATATGCTTTTAATGTCTAGACGTCGTCTGAATATAACACATGCAAGAGCAGTCTTACTATTTTGACACTTGAGCTCTCTGTTAACTTTGCGCAAACAATACTTGTTTAACGGTTGCAAAACGCAATGAGTACTTTTGTAATTTTGATATATACATATAAATCCACCCTCTCTGTATCTCTGTCTCTGTCTGTCTGTATGTCTGTCTCTCTCTTTATGTGTGTGTGTGCTTGCGTGCGTGCGTGCGTGCGTGCGTGCGTGCGTGCATGCGTGTGTGTGTGTCCTCTCTCTCACTCGCAGGCTCTGGTAGTGCCGACTGGTCCAGATTAGTAGTCGGTGGTCCAAGCTATATTAATATTAAGTAGTGGATGAATGATATTGATTTGAGCAGATGCAGGTATCTCACACGACCAACCTTAAAAGCGATCAACACTTTAAACATAGTCATTTATATAATAATAGATTTACAGATAGGCTAGTGATAGAAATGTGTTCTATTTAATCTAAAACAATGCTGACATACATATTTCCTTCATATTTTTGTCCTTGTTTACGAAAGAGACAACGTTTCTACAATTATTGCAATATTATTTAAAAATACTGCGCTATATTTAAAGTATGTGCTTTTGTTTAAAAAACAATGTTACATAGGACTCTTTTTTCTCTCGAATAAATGACGGTCACTCACTTTCTTGGTAATATTAGAGCTTCAAGTAAGTTTACAGCCTAAGTGCTAATGGGACTTTTTTAAATTACGTATCTGGTTATTTTCACATGTTGAATCCTAAAATCAGTCTTGATGAGGCTAACGGTTTTTTTTAGTATGCTTTGCAGTATCTTCATAATGAAAATGTATGAATTCACTAAGTGATGGTTTTTAAATTTAGGTAATGTCTCACAGTACACTGTAAAATGTTCATTTTCATGAATTTCAATTTGTACATATTTGAAACATAAAAATGTTCGCATTTAAAGCATCAACAATCACTATTTTTGCTGTGTAATCGAACTAAATTTGAATTCCTTTTTGTTACATTGTTTTCAGATTTGAGATGAGGCAACCGCCCAGGCTGACGGTGAAATTGCATAAAGAATACCGCAAAACACATGAAAATATGATGTGAGAGACATCAGCAAAATTATGTCATCAAAGGCAGATACTAAACCAAAACAATTAACGATCACCAGTTTATTAAACTAATATAAACTAAAATGTAACGTCTGTGAGATTAGATAAACTTTTATTTCTATTATTTGACCTAACGAGTTACCTTCATTAAAATCAATAACGATTTTTATTTGGTCTACGATTGTTATTTATAGAATAACATATGGCGGAGCAGGCCCTTTGAGTGATAACCGCCCCGGTAATGGAATACGAGGGGTGTTCAAATATGAATGCAACTAGGCAAATATCTCTCTTTTAACCACGATTTGCACAAAAAGGTACGTGTATCGCATAGAGGGTTGTGTAAGCTCTCCATTGATACAATACATGTTTAAATCCGTTCAGTCTAGCTTTGACAATAGCTCGATTAACACTGTCTACTGTATACTCGTGTACACTAAAGCTAAAATGGTTGGGAAAAGGTCTCCTTTCACTGACCAAATACGGTCCTATGTCAAGAACCGCTGTATTCCTGGTATACAGGCGAAAGACATATTTAAAATACATGTATGTCCTGTTTATGGGAAAAATAAACTTTCCTTTTCATCTGTCACATCTGTGGTGTAAGAAATTTAAAAGTGGTGTAGATTCAGTAAAAGATCCGCCTCATGCACGCCGTACGAAAAAAACAATTTCGCCAAAAATTGTAGAAAAAGTTAAGGATTTGATTGCTACCGATGCAATATTTACAACTAGGCACATAGCTAAATGCGTTGGTATATAAGTAGGAGCTGCTCATACAATTCTCAGACGTTTTTTTAAAAAGGAGAAGGATAAGTGCCAGATGGATACTCTATCTCATTACAAAAGAGCAAACCCTTGCTCGGGTAAGAATCGCCAAATAATTGTTGAAACAGTTCCCTAAATACAACAATCGATCTTTCGCAAATATCATCACTGGTGATGAGACATGGGTTCACTTTTATGAGCCCAAGCGAAAGATACAAAACAAAATATGGGCAACCAAAGGAAGCCAAAGACCTTGCCTAGCAAAACGCACCATGAGCGTCAAAAAGGTAATGTATGTAATTTTCTTTACAAATCAAGGTCCTGCTATTCAAATTGCCGAACGAACGGGCAAATCTGTCAATTAATGCCAAGTTTTACAAAGGCAAGGTCCTTCAATTATTAAAGAAATATTACGCAAACCGTCGACCAGCAACTGGTCTCCGTGGTGTCAGGTTGTTGCATGACAATGCTTCGTCACACAAAGCGGCCATTGTACGCAAATATCTGAAACAGGAAAAGGTTGTCGAGCTTCCCCACCCTCCTTATTCGCCAGATCTTGCCCCTTGTGGCTTTTTCCTAATTCCGAGGCTTAAAAACAACTTACTTGAAGAAAATATCAAACGCACAAAAATCTCGGTTCGGCTATTTGCCAGTGTCTGAACAGTATACCTCGAAAAGATTATGATAACGCCTTTAAACATTGGATTAAAATACTAAAACTTTGTATATCACATGGTGGTGAGTATTTTGAAGAATCGAGATAATTATTTTGTCGTTGTTTGTAAGCACTTCTGAAAGTTGATCCAGTTGCACTCAAATTTGAACACCCCTCGTACCGGTGCGGCCTTGCTCAGACATTAATCTTTCTGTATAATACATATATGTTTTCCATTTGTCATTTATTCCACTAGAATCAAACAAGCTGTCCCCAATGACGGCTTAAGAGTCAGGTATCAATAAGGGCCCTGCTACCTCGACTTAACTATAACATATCATTATACACTGAACCGATTTTCTAAACGTCTATTTCATTAGATTCAGTTATAAGAAAAGTTCTTTGTGTAACGACTTAAACATTTTAAAATCAAAATACACATTGTTGGACAACCTAAAATACTTGAGTAGCATAGATCAGCGAAAATGTCATGAAATGCAGGAAACGCACGGAAAACTACAAGTTCAAGGCAGCGACTTGGTGTAAGCACATCAAACAGTACCCATACGAACATTTTTTGTTTAAATTAACTTGTTAGAATGGAAATAGATTTTACTTGTGAGTGATATACCGGTTAGTATATCACTGTTTGTCGTTTAGATGCTTCGTAATTAATCACTCAGGGCTTCGGCCTTCGTGATTAGATTACTTCGCATCTACACTCCACACAGTGATATACTAACCGATGTATCACTCAAATTAGAAATCTATTTCTTAAGTACAAAGTAGTGGATTAATTATGGTACATTTTTCAATATAATCGAGATAAAGGTGCTTAGATTGTTTAACGTTACATAGTGTGTGTTATTAAGAAGCTGACTGTATTTTAGTTAAAGTAATAGGATGAAATTAGTTGCTTTCTTTTGTTACTAAAACGCTTACAAACAATGAGAACAAATTCGTCGCCTAAAGGTAAACATGTCGGACAGATTCTTTCGTTATATGGGGTATTTATCCAACTTCCTATTTCAGTGGGTAGCTTATGATTTGCGGTACAGAATTAAAAAATTGGCAAGTACATATATCTAGTGTTGATAGATATGAGCTATTGTACGTACTTAAATTACACAAAGAATTGTATAAAACCATTGATGAAAGACTGAAAACGCGAGAATATTTTATTGACCTTTTCAATCAATATTATCCAAGTAAAAGGTGCCTTACATTGTGGAGGATTTGTCACCACATTGAAAATATTGCTTCTTGTTTTTGTTACATATAACAAACACTTAAATCCAGTATATTCACTTTTAATATTCCACTTATTTCTTTTTCTTTTTGCAACACTCAACACTCATGTAATCCAAAGTCCCCCCCTTCTACCATGTCCGTTGCCCTTTTATAGACCGAAACATGTGCTCATTATTGGCGGAAAGACACGATAAGTGTGAATAGGAGCAAATAACATTAAACAACATGTTATATAACAATAAATTCAGGTGGGAAATATACATGCATGAATAAAGGAGCAAATTATAACTAAAACATTAGGCGGAAATCTTTGTCTACTGTAGTTAGTAACTTAGGAGCATTTATTCACTCATCAAGAAAGTTATATTCGTGTCGTTCACGACATAGTGATATTTTTCAATCCGAAAAATGTTGTACATTTTACATAGTCATTTCATTGGCGGTTAAAAGGTTACAGACGAAATGTGTAAACATGTATAGTCTAAGGACATTTTCGGATTAGCTAATCGGGTTACCCTAATAAACAGAGTTAAAAGCGAAAATAATGGAGTAAGACCATTGTGCAAGCGCATACCCACAGTTTCGCACACGACCAAGCCAGTGTTCAAGAAAGCGCCAATAGATTAGATTCGTTAATCAAATTCCTCATTTCCTTTCCAAAATCTAGTAACAATCACAATATAACGATGCAGTTGTCTCCCTTTGAAATGTATACAGGTGGCTTCTTTAGCCGTTGCAGTTTCTAACGAAGGATTGAGTCTACTACTGCTCTTCCCAGGAACAACAGTAAGGTAACCCCCCTCCCCCCCCGACCCCTTTTAAGATGACATATAAACGGTTGGAACTGGCATTAAACCCATACAACAGCAACAACTTCTTCAGGGTAGCATATTGACTGCATGTGCTGCAGTGATTTATATTAGCGTGGTTTTCATTATGACCGCCAATCACAACCAAAATTGACGCCCACCAAAAGAGAACTGATCTAGCAAATATTGGTACTCGTGTTGTTTGAGAAATAAAGAAGTACAGCACCGCATTTTGTTAGGGAAAAAACAATAACAAAAATTCGTTATTGATGTTGGATATCCATAGTGAAGTATTTTTAAATTTTTTAAATTTTATTAATTATCCAACCACTCCATATCACAAAATGCAAAAAGAACAACAACATGGGTTAATCCGACCATTTCTTACCTAACGGATCGGCATTGTGGGTGATTTTACCCATGCCGGAATTGCTAAAATTTGGTCAAAATAGCATTGCACACCCTTTACTTAAATGTTTTAGAATATATTCAATAGAAGACATGGAGAAACTGTTAATAGACACACCACCTTTAAAATACCGATGACTAGCTTTATTATTCAATGCACGCAAGAGTTGCAGCCCTTGAATTACTGAAAATTAGTCAAATTAGCCGTTTTTGCTATCTGACTTAGGCAGTTTAAATATACATAGAAAGAGAGAGATTACTAGAGAGAGAGAGAGAGAGAGAGAGAGAGAGAGAGAGAGAGAGAGAGAGAGAGAGAGAGAGAGAGAGAGAGAGAGAGAGAGAGATCACACCATTTGATTTAGTGTAAGATCGAGATATTTTTCACTTTCACTCTTTTTCACAGTGTGTTGTTTTCAGCAAAAAATGATAATTATTTCTAAATGGCAGCAATTAAAGTTACGAAAGGAAAATTCACGAATTTATGTGCTAAATCAGGAGGATGGAGTACATATACTTTGAATTACAGCCCTATCTCAGTTAGATGACCTATTTACTTGTTCACTTGTTTTTCTTAGAAGTCATTTTCATTACGATTTTTATAATTCATTTCATTTTTAAGCGTATTTGTGAATATTGTAAATGCATAAGTTTAGCTATTCTTAAAGCGCCATATCTGAATGCGAATTTCTTTTATCTTTGATACAGGGTCGTTTAGATTTACTTTGTGAGAAAAGGAGGTCATATATAACAATGTATTTTTTTTACATTTTGTGATGTGGAGTGAGTTTAAATTAACAGATAAAGTTTAAAAAAAGAATATCTGAATTACTTCCTTAACCTTTAAGTTAACTATTAAAGTTAAGTTAAGTCAAGTTATTTAAGTTAACTATTAATAATGTGATAGCGATTATCATACGCAATTATTTAAGTTATGATCTTTAAATATTTAAAGCAGTACCACACTTCATAGAGCAGGAAAACTAAATAATAGAACCTAGCGAAAATTACTTATTATTGAGGGCCGCAAAAGTTGCATGGAGACTTAAGCACTAGAACGAAAATATGCGTCTCTCTTCATTGAAAAATTTCGGTTCTTCTGAGATGAATACTGAAGACACAGTCCTTTTTTTCTTGAACGCACGAGTTGTCGTTCGTTACTTAGATGTGTCTCTTACCATTGAAAAAATAAGGTGAGATCTGAGGTATTCATCCTCTGAGATGAATGTTAGAGACACAGTCTATTTTCTATAGAGTTCTCGTTAGTAATTCTTTGTGTACTAAAATAGTAACAACATTTTATATACTGTCCTACCTCCGACAGTGACTTTAATAAAGTGATTCTTATGTATATCATTCAACAACAGTAGATTTTTTCTTGCATATCGGATCGGCATTTCCGGTGATTTTGCGCAGGCCGGAGAAACCGGTCTGGCACCCCTCCTATGCCAGACGACTCTCGTGAATTACTTATGACGTAACGTTATAAATATTGTGACGTCACTTTCCTAAACACAACGTCGGAAAATCGTTTGTTTTTCATGATAATTCATCATTTTGATAAGTTTGCATTTAGAAATCTACTTTAAATTGCAAGAAGGCAAGAAAAACTTTCCATCATGAGACACTTGGCTCAGATGGAAATATCCGTCACCTCGGCAGAGCCTCGTTCCCGCAAATACAGTTACCCTTGGTGGCGGATATTTCGATCTGAACCTCATGCTCATGACAGAAACTATTAATGCTACACGTCATTGTAAAGTTTTTATACTACAAGTCAGTCAGAAGATATCGTGTGTGTCAGTTTCTGCTTGTTCATCCAGAAGCTTTCGGGTCGACTCGCACCCAAGTTAACTCGCATCTTAGTCATCTCGTCAATTGGTCAACTCGTAGTTTTATTCAGGAACAAAAGGGACTGACTGATATGGGGACATATGGAATATAGCACGATATTATTGAAATCGTGGTTATAATATAACGTTTATATATTGACAATGTTGAATTTCTTTTTGGTGTAGATCTATTTGCATGTCTAGATAAGTGTTTAGTGACTAATTTGCACCAAATGTAAGCGTTTCCTTCATATGAACACAGTGATGCAGGTGTTCTTTTCTCAAAATATAAATAAAAAACCGACAGATGGTGTGGCGGAAAATATCTTAATACAGTGTGATTTCG
>JAFMSR010000001.1:18329993-18416855 GCA_022818135.1 Saxidomus purpurata | reverse complement strand
ATTATCATGAAAACAAACGATGTTCTGACGTTGTGTTTACGAAATTGACGTCACAATGTTTATAACGTTACGTCATAAGTAATTCACAAAAGTTGCCTAGCTTAGGAGGGGTGCCAGACCGGTTTTTCCGGTATGGGTAAAATCACCGGAAATGCCGATCCGATATGCAAGAAAAAATAAGTTAGACAGGTGGAAAGAAGAAAAGAAATAAAAAGGGTGAGCTTTCAATGCTGATTACCTACTGTTAGAAAGCGATATAGAGTGATGCAACAGTGTCTCTCAAGCTAGTGTAAATCTTTGCCATTTTATATTAAACGTATCAAGATTGTTGTTCATTGTGGCTATGACCTATTTAATCTCGAATTTCCTTTGTAAAAATAGTTCAAATGAATAAATATTTGGTACTCTGGAGGTATATTTGCTCTTCGATATGATGTATTTTGCCAATATAATGATGAAAGTAATAATATTTTTATTTTTTGTGCTCTTTTCTAGTTGTGTGCAGTGTACTTAGGCATATTAATCGATAACTTTAATCAGTTCATTTAAATTCATCAAACTTGGCCAGAAGCATTTTGTAATTGAGTTATCTTAATTAAATGTGTTCAAATGATTCAAGTTGACTGAACAACACGGCTTCAGGAGCAAAAAAAAGAAAAAATCTTTTAAAATCTTCTCCAAAACCACACGGTCAAGAGCTTAGACATTAGACATATAGCATCAATACCACCGGGTCAGAATTGACCCACCATGGGAGTCACTTGATTTCATATACATTTCTACATACATGTAATTGAACATTTAAGAAATGTCAATTACGTCCTTGGAGAAATCAATACTAATTACATTCTACAAGACAAATGTTTAAAAAATACAAAGTTGGAATACAAAATGTAAACTCTTCTTGAAATATATGAGTAAGAAGTTGGCAGTAGCAGTAGCTGGCAGTAGCAAAAACGTGAAGTTGGCAGTAGCAGTAGTTAACAGTAGCAGTAGCAAAAACGTGAAGTTGGCAGAAGCAGTAGCTGGCAGTAGCAGTAGCAAAAACGTGAAGTTGGCAGTAGCAGTAGTTGGCAGTAAGCAGTAGCAAAAAACGTGAAGTTGGCAGAAGCAGTAGCTGGCAGTAGCAGTAGCTGGCAGTAGCAGTAGCAAAAACGTGAAGTTGGCAGTAGCAGTAGCTGGCAGTAGCAAAATCGTGAAGTTGGCAGTAGCAGTAGTTAGTAGTAGCAGTAGCAAAAGATAACTAAAAAAGGCTTGGGCCTAGGAACTTTTTTCTCGAGGGCCTCGAGGGGACGTAGGGGGGAGGGGATCAAAGTCACTGTTATTAAAAATAGATTTTTTTCATTTTTTTTTAGTTTTATATTGTTTAAAGCAAAAAAAGATTAGGGGGTCAAGGTCAAATTCACTGTTACTAAAATTCGGGGTCAAGGTCACTGTTATTAAAAATAGATGTTTAAAAAAAATAATTTTGCTTTCAATTTAAAACTAAAAAGAAATTGAAAAAAATCTAATTTTAGTAACAGTGACCTTGACCTTGACCCCTAATTTTTTTAATCTATTTTAGTAACAGCGACCTTGACACCCTCCCCCTATGTCCCCCGAGCCCCTCGAAAAAAAAGTTTCCTAGGCCCAAGCGTGTGTTTATATAATATGTTAATACAAACGGTCCGAACCCCAACCCTGTTGCTCCGTTATTAACCACATTTATTCAAATATACCAGACCGTAATGTGCTATTTAACAGTATTAGTGATACAGCACTAATCCAATCAAGCCCATGTTTGCAATCATCTAAGATCTCTCTGTAAATATGATTAGAATAAGCGAAGAATTGAAGGTGCTAGAGTGTAAACACAGTTAATAAACGCTTAATAAATGTTTCTTTTGCAGAAAATGGCAGAGCTTTTTGGAACACCTTTGCGAGTCTTCAATGAATCTCATCACACCTTTTTGATAGAGATGACTGGTCTTGATGAAGAAAGTGATCTTCAATTTATCGGAGAGTTTCGCAACAGTGGAAAGAGGTTTGAGGATAATCAACCTGGGATCTCGGGCCAAACTTTAGACCAGACCCACAATGGCAGCAACAGCATTTTCCATTATTTTTGCAATCGTACGAGAGCCCCAACGGGTGTGTCTGTTGGGATGATGTATAAATACAACGACGTTTTCCTGTATATTGGATTCAACAACCCTTTGTTTGGGAGATGTTAAGGCTTTGTTGAACTTAGACAAGAGAAACAGACAGCAAAATGGGCCTACGAACAGCTTGACGAGAGAGACGATAAGAATTCTACTTGTAGTGGATGGAAAGTCCAAGCAACGTTTGTATCTTTACATATTTAAATAACTAAACTTGTCATTCCCATACCCTTGTGAAAAATCAAAACTTGTTTAACGTAATGAGCAGGTATACAATGTATCAATATCAAATAGTTGATGACATGATATTACTTTGAGCAGATTCTGAGATCTCACAAGACAAGCCTAAAATTCAATCAGCACTTTAAATATAATTTACATATACAGTTCGACCCCGATTATTCAACAACCTATTATTCGCATACCTGGTATAATCCGAAGACAATATTCGGTCTCGAAATATTTTATATATAAATGTATATAAAAATAAACGGGTTATTCGAAATGGATTTAGAATATAGAATGTAGAATATAATCGTGATAGACCTTTTCTAATAAAACTAAAACAATTTTGACAAATACATTTTTCTTGATAATTTTGTCATTTCTCCACGAAAAACGTATCTGTAATTCTTGTAATATCATTGAAAAGTACTATGCTTCAATTGTAAGTATGTAAATTCGGTTAAAACCCAATGTTAGGAATGTTTTTCGAATAAATGACGGTCAATTCCTTTCTTGTTTATATTAAAACTGCAAGTACTTAATTTATCTAATTTATTCTAATTTATTTCTTCTCGATTGCGAAACAAATTCTAACAACTTAGATTAAACGCTCTCGAGCCCCTTCCAGATGGAATAACCTCAAAGAGAGAGAGAGAGGTAAAGTGTTATTATTTGTGTCTTGCCTAAGGACACTTCGGACGGCTATAAAAGTAATTTTACAGCCAACGTGCAAATGCGACTTTGATAATGTTTCTGGTAGCTTTTACATGTAGGATCCTAAAATCTGTCTTGATGAGGCAGACGTTTGTTTATTTGAAAAACATTGTAGAATGTTCACTTAAAACAAATATGACTTGGATACATTGGAAATATAAAAATGATCGCAATTAAAGCATTGCAATAATCACTATTATTTCCTGTGTAATCGAACTACATTCGAGTTTCTTTTTATTTCTTTATTTTCAGATTTGACGCGACGCTAAAGACTAAGTTTAATGTGAAAGTGGGTAAAATTGGCAGTTTCTAACAAATACGTGTACAAAAATTATTCTGTGTGAGAGAGACATGGAATGCCACCTATTAGCACACTTATGTCATCAAAAGCATATAATAAGCCAAAAACAATTAAACGATCATCAGTTTATAAAACTAAGTATTTGTAAGTTTCTAAGAGCTACGAGAACTGGACGAATTACCTTCGTTAAATTCAATAAATAGTTTTAATTAGATCTATAATGATTATTATTATTTATTATTACCAAACAAGTGCCCATGCTCCTTTTAGAACGGGAACAAATAGTAAAGTCTGACCAAATTTTCTAAAAAATCAACTGTATATTACCTTCTGATGGGTATGATGAGGTAGCATAAGCCTTTGTGAATATGATCGAGGCTTAAACTACAATGTTTGTTAGAAATTTATATTCCGGTACTTTGTAAAATTAACTGACTGTGTAAATTATATGGGTTCAAGGCCACTGTAAGTGAACGATTACAAAATACTACATACATCAACTTTCGTAAGGAGATCGTAATATCAGTGCTCTGAAAGAGCTACTAAACCCTCATAGGAGACTAACCTAAAACAAAACTGTATGTTAGATTTGATGAGAAATTCTGAAATACGTATATTGATTGTAAATTGTAAACGATTCCTAGCAAACACAATGGCAGCTCGAATATTCTGGAAAGGTTTGATCTGGCCATGTGTAAACAAATGTAGGCCATATTGCCCAAAAAACATCATGTTAACTACGAGTAGACCAGAATCCTTTAAGTATCCAAAGATACACAAAGTCAGTATGTCATACCAGTAATGATCCTAATGTAATGTTGAAAATTCCACTCTGTTGTTGAACCATTCGTTGTTCACAGGGCGTCTAATGTGAATTGATGCTGATGCACGATAGATTCACTGACAGATCAAACTCAGTTTAACTCCCAGAGAGAAACGAAGAAACAGTGCACAGTCCATCACTTGCTCCGATACCTCTTCAGGAGAGGTTGAATTACGAGTGAGGTAATTTGTCCCTACTATTAGAATCACCATATCTGGATGAAACAAGAAGACGCGGCAATGCCGCCAAAGCAGGTTTAAACAGCGCCTGTAGAAATTGTAGAATTAAAAAAAAACAGTCATCTTGACTCCTCCCTATCTTAGTAACAGTGCCCTTGACCTTGACCCTTGTGACCAAATTTTTTTTCGCTACAATTTAAAAACTAAATTTTTTTTACATTTTTAGTAACAGTGACCTTGACCCTAGTGACCTTGACCCCCAAATTTTTTTTTGCTTAAAACAATCTAAAAACTAAAAATAAATAAAAATCTATTTTTAGTAACAGTGACCTTGACCTTGACCCTAGTGACCTTGACCCCGAAAAAAATTTTTTTTCTTAAAACAATCAAAATACTAAAAATAAATAAAAATCTATTTTAGTAACAGTGACCTTGACCTTGAGCCAAGTGACCTTGACCCTAAAAAAAAATTTTTTTGCTTAAAACAATTTAAAAACTAAAAATAAATAAAAATCTATTTTTAGTAACAGTGACCTTGACCTTGACCCTAGTGACCTTGACCCGGAAAAAATTTTTTTTGTTTAAAACAATCTAAAAACTAAAAATAAATAAAATCTATTTTTAGTAACAGTGACCTTGACCTTGACCCTAGTGACCTTGACCCGGATTTTTTTTTGTTTAAAACAATCTAAAAACTAAAAATAAATAAAAATCTATTTTTAGTAACACTGACCTTGACCTTCACCCTAGTGACCTTGACCCCGAAAAATTTTTTTTTGCTTAAAACAATCAAAATACTGAAAATAAATAAAAATCTATTTTTAGTAACAGTGACCTTGACATTGAGCCAAGTGACCTTGACCCCCAAAAAATTTTTTTGCCTTAAAACAATCTAAAAACTAAAAATAAATAAAAATCTATTTTTAGTTACACTGACCTTGACCTTGAGCCAAGTGACCTTGACCCCGAAAAAAAATTTGTTTTTTATAACAATCAAAAAACTTAAATTAAATAAAATCTATATTTAGTAACAGTGACCTTGACCTTGAGTCAAGTGACCTTGACCCAAAAAATTTTTTTTTTGCTTAAAACAATCTAAAAACTAAAAATAAATAAAAATCTATTTTTAGTAACAATGACCTTGACCTTGACCCTAGTGACCTTGACCATAGTGAACCAAAGCTTCCTCTCCACGCAAGCTACCTACACACCAAGTTTCATTACAATTGGTCACTCCTAACTCAAGTTATTGAGTGGAAACCATTTTTCTATTTTTAGTAACAGTGCCCTTGACCTTGAACCAAGTGACCCCTAATGCAATCCCAAGCTTCCTCTCTACACAAGCTACCTACACACTGAGTTTGATTGCAATTAGTCACTCCTAACTTGAGTTATTGAGCGGAAACTATTTTTCTATTTTTAGTTACAGTGACCTTGACCTTGACCCTAGTGACCCCAAATGCAATCCCAAGCGGCGTCTCCACGCAAGCTACCTACAGACCAAGTTTCATTGTAATTGGTCACTCCTAACTTGATTTATTGAGCGGAAACCATTTTTCTATTTTTAGTAGCTGTGACCTTGACCTTGACCCTAGTGACCCCAAATGCAATCCCAAGCGGCGTCTCCACGCAAGCTACCTACAGACCAAGTTTCATTGTAATTGGTCACTCCTAGCTCGAGTTATTGAGCGGAAACCGTTTTTCTATTTTTAGTAACAGTGACCTTGACCTTGACCCTAGTGACCCCAAATGCAATCCCAAGCGGCGTCTCCACGCAAGCTACCTACACACCAAGTTTCATTGCAATTGGTCACTCCTAACTAAAGTTATCCAACGGAAACCAATGTTTGACGCCCGCCCGCCCATCCGCCCACCCGCCCGCCCGCCCGCCCGACATACGACATCGCCATTCTAATAAGTAGGTTTTTTTTAAAAAACCTGCTTAATAACGAAATGAACTCATGATTTGTTTTTATGTCCTGAACACATCTTCCAGTATAAGGTGTTTGTACCATAAAATTCCTAGGATTCAATTGAAATTGAAAATCAATTTTGAACCTTCAGTGGGATAATGTATAATAGATTCTGCGCGATCTCCAGAATAAGAAAGCGAGGCCCCGTATTCCAACAATGGAATCGGGAAACGACACAAAACATTTCCTTACTATTTGAGATATCGACACTGACCCTGGGTCGATTTGTCAATCAATGTCGAGTGCACCATATCACATAGTTGATGATGAACAATAAAGCAAGGAATGACGATAAAAACCACTTTAGTTTATGTACACATTTTCTTGAAGGCACGCTAGAACTTATTTGTAGCGTAGCCTGTGATTGGCTGGAATACCTTAGAAGAGATACGATTCGGCTGGAGCCCTGTTAATCTAATAGATGTAACAATACGATATGAAAAGTGACAAAATTTAATGAATGAAAATATATAATATGAAACACATATAGTAAAATGTCCATGTCCACCACCATAAATTATTTTATGGTTACTAACATAAAATGGTTAAAGATCAAGAGTTTCGTCAGTGGTACTTTTTCGAAGTATCTTAAATCTTGTGTCAGGGAAATGTCCATATTACGGTATCTACATCACAAAATGGAATAAGGGCCAAACACTTTATAGATGTGTGGCCGCTAACTGCTATAACGGCCAAAAATATATTAACGTATCTATATAAGGTGTGTATTATAAACTTACAATGAACACTGCTGTTGGCAATAAACTATATAATGTTGCAGAAATAAATTCTTTAACTTGACATTATTTATCATCATCGGCCATGCTGTTCACAATGGTGTCAAAGTGAGGGATTAACTAATATATTTGCCATCCTACTAAACGGATCAAACGCTTGTTGATCGCTCCATCCATCCAGAAAAACTTATGAGTAGTTAAAGAATTTATTAAACAGTGTTAGGCGTTTTTAAAAGGACAAACTTACTTATTTATATCACATATTGCAGTATTTCGTCATAATATACTAATTTAATAACAGAACAAACAAAAGGATCCTATCAAAATGGCAGAAACCTAAGACTCAGAAATTGAACTTAATCATAATCTTAACAATCAAGCTGCGCAGGATGAAGGTGGCAGAGGAGAGGAAGTTCCACCACTGTATGACCTAGACCAAAAGAATGTTTCTGATGCCGACGAGACCGTGGACGAAGACCAAGACCTGAGTCCTCCTCGCCTAAGGGGTAGAACAGGGAACCACACCAAGTATCTCGGGGTGCCAATCAACACACATATTGGTAGACAACCTATAGCGCGTAATTTGCACAAGAACACTCCAAGGGTCCGAGGCTAAAACTGAAGTCATTTGCATTTTTGTAGTGGGGATGAAAAATTTGAAGAATTCATAGATCGTTTTGAAATATGTGCTGAACATGGGTGCTTGGACTTTCGCAGCATGAGTTTAGCATTGCGTTCATGCATGATGGGCAAAGCCCACATATTCTTATCACGGTTATCAAATGATGTAAAGAACAGTTATCGTACACTTATTGAAGTGCTCCGAAACAGGTTCTCAAACCAAGGGGAACAGCCAGTGTGGGTCTCGACTCTCAAAGCCAGAAAACGGGGTCCCACCGAATATGTTGCTTCATACGCAGACGTACTATCAAAATTTGCACGTAAGGCTTATGCAGACCTTGATTATGCTGCTCAAGAAAGAATGACACTGGACCAGTTGTACACTTGTCTCTCCGGAACTCAGGTACAAATGTATCGAAAAGAGCTATCATACTGTTGATCACGCCGTTAGTATAATACAAACCTACGAATGGGTAATGGAAAAGATCATCTACAGGTGTGCATGGTTTCCAACATAGATGTTCAGCATTCAACCTCGATTGCAAACAACATACATATGTTGAAAAAGCTGACATCACGGTTGGATCGCCTTGAACGCCAAATTTGGCCAACTAATCGTGACATCAGATAGACTCAATGTCAGCGCAGATGCTACAAGTACCAGGCTACTGACCAACTCGTAAGAAGCTGTCCCTTTGCAAGATGCCATACCCCAACAGACATGTAGTGCCAAAGCAGCGCCCAGATACAGACGTCCCACAGAGACCAGCAATACCAACACAGACAGTCTTCCGTTCTTACATGTAAAATGAAGTTAAAAAAGCAAGAATAATCAGCCTATGTGGAATAATTATAATAATAATATCAATAATAATGCAAACCAAAAGTTTAAGACATGGTAAAATGCCGCGATTGTTGTCTATAACCAAGTTAAAATCCAATAGAAAGAATAATTCCATTTATAATGACAATTTTTGACAAAATACACGGAAGATAACACATTTAAATGTGTGTGCCAAAAATCATTTATCTTTGTGGTAATAATAAATGTACCTGTATCGTTTATACAATTCGAAAATATGTTGCCTTACAAGCTTATGTGAAGCATAAAGTTCGTCATTTGCTATCAAATGTGAACAGAATGGATTATTATCTCCTCGCTCACTCCAAAATTTCTTTGCAACAAAAAATATTAAAATTATGTTTTCTATCGCTTGATCCATTTTTTTTTCTAAAGAAATTTCGATGACTAATTTATTTATTTGATGTGTCCTACAGTATGTCCTAAGCACATTATCAATATAAACACACTTCACTGTTATCTTATCGTGCAAAGTCGAGGTAGTTTACAGTTATATACGAATTTATTTTAGTTCGATTACGAAGTAAGCTGCGTATCTTATTGACAGTCGATTGGATGGAGTATATAATTAAAGGTGAGATGCCAGAATCTTTATTCTACTTGCTTTTTAAAATGCATTATTTGCACAAAAACAAAAATAATATCAAAGTCTGAAGCTGAAAATTACGGAAGCTGGCGAGGGGCATCTTTTTAGCACTTGTGACTTATTTGTTCAATCTTCTTATTTGTTATTACTGATTTGTTATGAGTTTATTGTTATGACCAATTTCTCAATAATTGCTTTTTTTCGATGATACCGCATTATTTTATTAGCGGGCCAAATAGCTTATAATTATATAAGAAGCAGCGCCCACTACCTTACTTAAGGAGCAACCCTTCTTTTGCTGATAACTGCAGCCGTTGCAAATCACCACACGTATATATTTTATGTAAGAAGGGAACGCTGCTTCATAAATTTACTACCTTGGCATACACAACAAAACAGTTTGTTTGGGAAAAGGCCGTGACTTTATTTTTTTTTTTGTTAATTACAATTAAATTGTATATATAATGTGCTTAAAGAGACAATTTAAATAAGAGAAGCGTTCCAGCAAAGATGCATGGAAACGAATTAGAAAACTGAGAGTATGCAGAAGACTTATTTGATTGACAAAAGTACTCGCCGATCCTGGAATATACCAAGTACGACCGTCTTTTGTAGACAGGAGAACTATTCCGCGCTGTACACAGACATTCTCGAGACAGCAATAAAATGCGTGATTTGAAATACGTCTTTTTTAATAAATAGATTATTTTGAAGGCTATAAAAGCGCGCACAAATGCCACACCGAAATGCACTTTAGTGTGTTGAGGGCCACTGAAATTTTATAATATATATTTATATATATAAAATTCACCCAATAAAACCATATCGGACTCGGGTTCGACTCGCAAAACACACTCGGAGGGTTCGATATCGCACAGCACGAGCCAAGTTTGCCAATCAATTATTTGAGCGCTTCTGAAGCCTTTGCCAGTTTATATTTCTGAAAAATTGTGACTGGATATCATGCATATGCCGGTGAAACACAAGCTTAGACGAAGAAGATAAAAAAAGTGTTTACCTGTACCAGCTTCACCTCTACTTACAGTACGCCTATATTTGTTTTTACATATAATTCATATACCATAGATAATCCGCTATGTCGTTCACACTGAGACCTGAAAATGAAATACTGTCAACGAATTAAATTTTGCGCCAATCAATGTATGCATTTGGTCTGGAGATTTTACCCATATATATAAAATTGAACTAAAATGCCAAGTATCACATTTACAAGCAGCTCTAACTTAGAGTAAATAGAACACAGTTCAACTTTCATCCCATCAACGAATGTATTTGACTGAATCAGTACATATAGAATGATAACTGGACTTAACCATTAAATACGTATCGTAACACAGAGAGTTAACAGATTAATGACTGTCGAAGACACACTTATAAAACTATGCAGTCGGGCCGGCAGGCATTGGAGTGGAATGTGTGACCAAACTCTCATCCCTCTTGAAACGCAGAAAAGCGGAAACCACAGGCGTTTAATCTAAGCATGGGTATATAAAGAACGAGTTTTAATGTATGCACCGGTGTTGCAATACGGACGAGGCGACAGACACAAAAACGGACGACGTGATCAACTTATGTTCGGTCCTCTTGAAAATCCGAAAAAACAGTGACCGACTGACGTTAGATCCTAGTGTGAATAAAAGCAAATCCTGCGGCAGCCATAGATATACGTACATATCTTAACGCAATAAACTATATATCTAGAACTTGAAGTTCGTAAAAACCTGCGCGTACACAGACTCGTATGCAAGGACAGGTATGCAACACAGAGTGTTACATGTATAGAATAATTGCCATCCAAGAACAATTGACTGTGCTAAATTCGAATTCAGCATGTAGCGCGAGACATCAAAGCCGCAGACTAGAAATTGAAAAAAAGCTCGCGCCACATAGCGTGAAAGCGAAACCTCCCACTACCCCGCGATATAGCGAACAGGGGGGTCACCAAAAAGACCCTGTTAGAGGTATGTAGCACAGTGATCCACATAATAAAAACATGTACGGCCTTACACATACATGTAGCATAATCAACTCCCGCACGGCTAGCATGTTTCAGCATAGCTTTTGTAAATGGCCGGTGAGTTGTATATTAACCCTGAACATATAAGTCACAGTCAATTCAAGGACAGAACGACCGACCTTTAAGGTCAAGGTCCCCTCTAACGGTTAAAGGGACGCAATGCCCTATTAACTCCAATATAAGGAAAGGCCGGCGAACGCAAAGTTGCAGTTATCAAACCGACCAGTCCTATGATATGGGCATTCTTTTTTTGAAAGGCACTTGAAATGCCGATTAAACTATTAAATTTGTGGATCATGCCAATAATTACTGCCCATGAAGCGCGCCCTTGGTTTATGCACTAGCTATTTTGACGTACCTATATATGAAGCTGCCGAAGGACCATGCTTTTATGAAACGCGCCCACGCTTTAGAAATGTATAGACTCTTGTAAACTCTGACATTTTCATTGTGGACAGGCAATCAGACGGACAAATAAACGGACGGCGAGACAATCCTATTTTCAGCCATCTTTTAACACGGATTAGAGTTTAATCTGAGTATGTTTACTCTAAATTGATTATTGAATAATACTCAGACATTACATTACGTACCATCTGACGGGCAAACGAACGGACGGCGTGACCATCGTATTTTAAGCCTTCATGGAACGCGGAACAGCCCTGAACTACAGGCGCAGACTATTCACATGCATACCACCTGACTAGCTTCTGAAAGCTCTGCCAAAATTATAAATACATATACTTGTACAAAACACCCTGTTAGAGGTATGTAGCAAAGTGATCCCCATATTGCAATAAACATGTACGGCCTTACACATACATGTGACATTACCAACTCCCGCACGGCTAGTATGTTTCAGCATAGCCTTTGTAAGTGGCCGGTGAGTTGTGTAATAACCCTGAACATATAAGACACAGTCGGCTCATGGACAAAACGACCGACCTGTATAGTCAAGTTCCCCTCTAACGGTTAAAGGGACGCAATGCCCAATCAACTCCAATATAAGGAAAGGCAGAGACTGCAGTTTTTACCCAACCAATCCTATTAAGTGGGCTTTCTTTCTTTTAAAGGTGCCATGATGTGGATCATACACGCCATATTGCTCACGAAGTTCTCCCATTGTTTATGAGCGTATAAAGTGACATGCACGTTTCAAAGCTGATACAATAGTTAATAGAGCTAGCAAACTCACAAACTAATAACATTCAACATAGAAAAAAATAAAACAACTTCTCTTTATCCTTATTAGCAAATATAAAAGATCTTATCCAATCCACGTATTCTGTATTTTTGTCCTTGATGTGTTCGCTACGGCCTTCTACAAAGGTGTGGTGATTTATTGAAGGTTGCGTTCACACGGAAAAAGCGTGCAGTTTAACAATTATGATAAAATGGACTGTGCCGAATAAAGAAAATATAAGGTGTACACGACGGACTTTCCTTACTACGGTTACGAAGTTATCTGTGTTTAAAGGCCCACAAAAATAATAGAGATTTATTTCCAAAATTGAACATAAATCTTCTTAAGTCCGTACAAAATAGCACACAATGTTCAAGTATCAAAACTAGTTCTCTTCATAAGAAATAAAGGTATGTGATTAGGTATTGTACCACTGCGAAATGTTCAATTCAAGTTAGACTGAACTCATTTCTGACTTACTTTAAATTCAATTCTTTAATATCGTTTGTCTGATAGTTTTCCATTTAAACTTTTATGGCAAAATAAATTCTGAAAAAACATAAGGACCTACATGATGTAGACTAGAACAGTTATTGAAATTATATGTTAAAGCACCTGGCACAGAACGAATCTTTTGCTTCGGGTATTCTTTGAGAGGGAGATGTCGGTTTTCAAAATAAAAACTTGGTATTTTGCAAACTTTCTTACAACTTAACGATTTCATGAAGAAAGAAACAATCTACTCAAAATTTTGTTAAAAACAAGAGCATTCCCTCATAAGTGACGAATTCCCCTATATTGGTGACCTTCAATGTGTTGACCAGGTACTTTCATACGACACTTTATTTCTCGTGACTATTATTTGGGTCAATTCATTGTAAAATCTTTCAATGTATAACAGTTACAAGTATAAAAACATGAACATATATGCAGGATTCTAAAATCTCTGACTTTCAAGTGTGAAATTGACCTTGATAAGGACGCGGGACTTGCGCACGATACGTTATTCCCATGTTTTCAACAATTGTTCCATTCAATACGTCTATGTTACCATGTGAGTTACCATGTAAACAGGATTCTATGACCTTTAAACTATAGGTGTGACCTTAACCTTTGAAGCAGGGGCGTGGGATTTTCACACGACTCATCGTCGTAGTGTGCTGAGTTATTTTATAATCAATCAACGACTGACATTATTACAGGCGGGACATGAACATTTGCGTCATATACAGAATTTCATTACTTAATACCATTAAACTCTAAGTGTGACCTTGATTTTTCAGGTAGGGACGAGGGCCTTGTCTTGATGTGCTGATTATTTGTTATTTAAAATCCTTCAATGCATGACAGATTACAGTCCGGACACAAATGAATGGATATAAACAGGATTATATTACCATAAACTCGAAGTGTGACATTGACTTGTTAGGTTGGGACTTGAGTGTGTGTGTGTGTGGGGGGGGGGGGGTTGTGCTGGGGGGAGGCGGCGGGGGGGGGGGTTTTGCGGGGGTTGTTGGGGGGCGGGAAGGGGGGGGCATGCACGCGACACGGCGTCTTGACATTAGCGCCGTATTATATGAAAGTCCATTCATGCTTGACAAAGTTACACAGCATGGACACGAACAAACGGAAGTACGGATGGATAGACGGACGGTACGATTTTGATATACCATATTTAGAGGCAGAAAATATCAAATTATAGGGACGACTAATTGAACTTGACCCTTAACTATATGACCCCAAATTGTAATATGCATAACTAAACTTCATACTGATGCTTCCCTTAAAGTCCGATGAAAATCCAACAATGCCTTTTAGAGATGAAGAGCGGACAATATTTTCAAGTTTCAGGCGCCTTTGACCTTTGACTATGTGACCCAACATTTTCGTATGCACAACCATACCTAATACTGCTGCTTCCCGGAAAGTTTGATGTAAATCCATGGTAATCCGGACAGATGGACGGACAGATGGCAAAGTGGAAACATTGTGTCCCTCCAAGAATCTAAAAAGTAATATAGACATTAAAATTATACTCGCAGTCTAAAACATGATAATGAGAGGTGAAAAAGTCAATAAAATAATTTAGTATACTGATCACAATTTATAACTCATCGGGATGTATAGGAACAGTTAACATACAAACTAGAAAAAACTTTACGAAGCAGACATTTCAAATATTGTAGAGATAGAGGAGACTTACTCTTTGGGGCTCATCTTGAGAAATAATCTGTCGGAATTAAAAGCACTGGTAATAAGATACCTCTGCAGAAGGTTTTCAGTCATAGATTGAGGTGAATGTCACCCTCAGTGGATGACTGCGTATTGTGGTATAATTCTGGGAAATGAGGAGGTAGACAAGTTTACCAAATTAATAGCAAAACTTGACCAGTCAATATCTACCCGTAACGAGAAGGTAATAATAAAAACTATTAAGCACATCCGTAGCCCAGCAAGGATGCATAAAACATCTACTTGACATTTGTGATGAGCCACTCAGATTAAACCAAGCGTGTGACACAACATGATCTGTGCCCGCCTTTAATTAGAAAATTGCCCCAATTACCTCTGGCAAATCTAAGTACAGGTCATGTACTGTAAAGATGTCATTTGTACTGATTTCATTGATCGTTCTGATTTTGAAGCGCTGAACAAAGAAAATATGTTTAACTTCGTTTGAATACATCAATATAGCACGGCCCAGCTCATAACGAACAACCCGGTCCGAATAATAGAAACTTTAATTTTTAAAAAATAGCCTGATATACAAATCGATTATCCGTTATTATACCAAGAACGCTTGGGATAAGGATGATAAATATATGTGCAACCCCATACATTGCTTCTAGGTCAGAAAGTCTAAGTATACATGTTTTTTGCAGAAATGGCAAGGCTTTCTGAAAGCCATTTTAGATCCTTCCAGAATTATCATCACACTTTCTTCTTAGAAATGACTGATTTTCATGAAGGCAGTGATTTTCTATTTATCGGAGAATATTTCAATAGCGGAAAGAGGTTTGATGAAAATCAACCTGGAACCTCGGGCCAAACTCTAGACCAGACCTACGATGGCAGCAGCAGTATTCTCCATTATTTCTGCAATCGTGCGAGCGCCATAACGGGTGTGTCTGGTGGTATGATGCATAGATACAACGGCGTTTACCTATACATCGGATTTAGCAACCCTCTGATTGGGATCAGAAAAAGCTTTGTGGAACTTAAACGAAAAAGCATGACAGCAAAATACGCATATGAGCAGATTGACAACAGTGATAATAAGACGTCCACTTGTTGCGGATGGAAAGTTGAGGCAATGTTTGTATCTTTACATATTGAAATACCGAATTAAACATGTATGTATCATGTTAGATGTTTTTAATGTTCTGAATCTAACATGAATATAACATATGCAAGTGCATTCAAACCATTATGACACTTGCAGACCATATCTGCGCACCACTATTCGTTCCATGAATAAACATTAGTTTATTTGAAAAACTGAATACCATAATGTTTCTTTGTTTTCAGATTTGAAACGAAGAAAAAACCGGAGTTGAAGGTGAAATTAGGTAAAGATGGCAGATTCTAACAAACACCTGTACATGACATCATTCTCTGAAAAACACAGTTAGCAATATGTCATTAAAGACAAAATCTAAACCCGAACAATTTACGATAACAAGTTAATGACGTAGATAATACAAGCTGCAAACTATTGTCTGTGATTTTGTAGATAATATTTTATTATGTTTCAAAATTTCGAAGAAGATAAGAATACCTTCATTAAAATTAATAAAGATTATTAATGTTAATATCATTATTATTGACTTTCGATGGTCTGATTAAGTACTTTATATGTATATATATACGTGCGTGATAAAAGATCAATATCTTTCGTCAGTGTACTTTTTCAAAGCATCAAAGGAAGGCGGATAATGTATAGTTGTGAAACAGGTAACGGCCATGATGTCCCCAAAACAGGCTATGACAAAACATTCGTGCAGTGTTATCATGATCTGGATTGTTCGCTTTTCAGTCTGTTAATTTATGTGGCGAGATAGCATCTTGAACAGTTAGTTGAAATGTCCCAATATGCAAACTGAAATGTCCAATTTTGAAACAGTTTTTAGCACTGTACAGTCCGCTGATGGATATAGTCTCACAAAGTCTACTGTCTCCAGGAATAGCCACTTGTGGTTCGCATCCTGCTTTAGCTTATTCAAGTAATTTATCAACATAAATGCACTTTATACAGGTGTTCCTCAAAATCACATGCTATTTTGCACAATACATTATTTTACACTATTTATATTTGGTTTGAAATCTAAATTTACTGAACACATATACCATTAATTACCGATGGACTCAAAATGTTCTTTCTGCCTTCTTAATTCAACACCTCCTAGAGCATTCATATACCTTTTTCCATCTTTACCAACTATTGTTTGGACGTATCATACGTGATTTCAGGTGTTAAATATCTAAATAATCAGTTGAAAAATCCGATTTCAAGGGCCTGTGGTAATTATTACATTTTGAGAGATTCACCTTGTCCTTTTATGGTACCTTGTAATATTTTTCAGGGGTCCGCAAAACTAAATATTTACCTCTTTGTATCATTATTTTCTACATGCACTTAATGCTTGCTTCAGGAGGATGAGGTAAATTCCTAGGGGCCATTTTCAAAAATACATGAAGCTGTTGGTCCATGATTAATGTTAATATATGATACACTGTACTTAATAAGGTATGCCCTAAAGCAGGATCTATCTTTAAATAATTTTAAAACTATTTCTAATTATTTAATGGAAAACATCTTCCACAAACCTCAAACAAGCAGCCAATTAAGTAATAACCGGTAGAATTAGCGAAATCAGACGTGTTGTTGTAAAGTTGGGTTTAATGTTTGGATGGATAGCAATTTATTATAAAATTCGCTAAATTTGCTTTTTGTGCATAAAAGAGACATTTCCCGACATACAGTATATTATCCTTGCAAAATGCACGTTTTTATTATTTCATATGCATGTAGCATATTAAAAAAAATAAGAAAATATTTGCTGGTTGTATTGCATGGCTCTTTAAAACGTTTTGCGATCTTTTCTCTTTAAAAAGGCAAACCCTAAAACTGGACGCAGTTCAAATAAACTCAAAACATGATTTTAAGGGGCATAGTTGTTTCAAAGTTACTAGGATGAGGAAGCCCTCTGCAGTGTCTTTTTTGTGGCGACACGGAAACTGAGCACTTCGCTGCCTCAGGCTGAACTGCTCTATGTGTAAACAGCATTTAGTTCCCTCCTGTGTTTCTATGAAAGGTGTTTACAAACCATGGTTAAATGCATTCCCACAATGTCTGCACAATCACCTATAGCACATCGGGATTGCGCCGTATTTTTGAAGTCCCTCCGGGGAGAAGCAGCTCTGAGTCTCGACAGAGTCCTGCCGAACTACTGGAAGTCACTCATCTCGACTTAATGCCGGCAGGCGGGGAGAAAATCTACTGTCTACACACCGACACGGAAGAAACCAAAGCAAAACTTTTTCATAGTTATGCATTGGAACGCAGGAGTATTAATTAATAAGGAAAATAACTAGAAAATATCCTGTATAAAAAGGACATCCAATTTTGCTGCATTCAAGGGGCATGTCTTACGAAGGGAAAATCCTATTTGGTGTACCAAATAGCACCAGTTTCTACCATATCCTTAAAGTTCTCACATACTTTTTCAATCATCCTCTGTAGAAAACGACGACATGACTTCTTGAATGGGGTCCGCCAGTTTAGTCAGTTAGTCATGTCCACTATATTGGTACAACCGTGATGTGAAAATATGTTTCCAATTATCAAGGAAAGCTGTGACTCGATTTACCTGCTCAGTAGTCAGGGTATATAATGGACTGTTGACACAAGGTCTTTTTACGACATCTCTGAATTATAATCTCAAGAAGACCTTCAAGAGAATCAACAGAATGAACCAGTTAAGTGTCATGGAAATTGCTAATTATTGCTATTGCTATTGGGATGAAGCGCAATAAGCATAGATGTAAGATTACAAACATTGAAAAGAATCTTAGAAAAGTTTTAGGGTCTCGGACGGATATTCAATATCATGTTGTTTGAGCTTCTGTTACACCTGAAACAATAGAACAAACATTTCTTACGCTACCTTTAACAGCGTTGGGTGTTAACGGTTAACAAACTTTTGATGAAAGCACTTGGAAGGGGTGGTATGACCACCGGCAAGAGAAGCAAGAACATATATGAACTGAGGTGAAACACCCTAAATCCTCTGAGTAATCAATTAGATAGAAATACTTTATGTCTAGGAGCTCCAGATACAGCAAAACTGCCTTAGCGATCCCTCATTTATAGTGCCCCCATTGTCTCATGTGATCGTATTGTTTTCTTCCCAATGCATTTGGCTGTCTAAAACCTTCAAATGAGACTGTTTATAGCAACCTTCAACTTTTTATCAGTAATTAACAATGGGTATTGTAAGCTATAGCAATATTTCTTCTTGTAGAGATAAAGATTTGTGGCGTCCAAGCAATACAATCTTGGAGACTACTTATGTTGAACCACCAGTTGAAAATATTTCACATTCTTTTAGGGAATCCCAGTCTACAACTATGACTTTGGCATAACACATATTTTAAACCCCTGTCTCTGAAATAGATGTATTAGTGTGAACTGGGAAATAAAGAAGTGTATACGTGTAACTAGGAATGAAACATTTAAATTATGTTGTTGAGCACTGTCATCGCTGCCATTAACTATCTACATACATAAAATTTATTTGTATTGCTTTTTGTCCGAGAAAATGGTGTTGATCACGTTTTAAAGGCAAAGTAGATTTTTTGTAGCCCACTTTGGCACTGCCAGTGTAAGCCGTAAAACTCGGATCATTTTCATGCAGTTGTCTGTAAAGACGCCACATGGTAAGCTTTTTAAAAAGCTAGAAAGCGGCTAATGATCTGGAAATGGAAATACGGGCTCAGGCAAAAAAGGAATGCTATATGTATGATTGCGTCAGAAACAATATGTAAATAAAAACGTGATTTGTTATCATACTGATGTGTACTTGTGTAGAATTAATAATTGTGTTTTGAAAGAGAAAATAACACTAAAACATTCTCCCAATACAAGTATGTTCCGTATCTGTATTTCGTAAGAACAAAATCCAGTAATTGGTTATGACTGAATTCTGAACAAGAAAATGCAGCAATTTATACTCTAATAAGGAGGAAGCAAAGTCTTTACTCATGATGTTTCATTCAATGTCATTGAATACTTTGTGTTAATTCATAATGTTGGTGAATAAGGACAAAATATCCTATCTGTAAGACCTGTTTGTATTGGTCACTTTAATAGACCATCGGCGTTCATCTTTGGTGTCCGGTTTTCGCTTAGAATAAAATGAAGAGACTGGAAATCTTTTTTTCTAGCGGATTAGTGATCCAGTGGTTAACTCGCTGGGCTTGTAATCCAGGGATCGCAGGATCGATCCTCCTTCCCTTTACTGACATAGAATATGGTCATTTGGATGAGCCCTAAACTGAGATCCGATGTATCCTTGCTGTACACCGGGCATGTTAAAGAATAAGCGGTGTCTGTGGACGCGTTCTGTATCTTGCATTATCCCCCGAAACCTAATATAACTCAACTCCTCTGGGGCGTTGATCATGAGGATTATCTGGTACCAGCGATAAGACTCTAAAATACATATATACCGTGTGTCTTTGGGTTTCAAAGATGTTGCCAGATTAAGATGTTTTTCATCGTAAAATGCTATCGTAATACCAACAAACCGCTAATGCGAACTTTATTTCCACTAAGCAATCTGTAGCCACAGGCCACTAGCGCCCACAGCTCTTTGATTTTGTTAGTTGTGTCTGTCATTAAAACTTAAATAAGGTATAGAAACATGATCAATATTTAACTATTGAAATAAAACACACAGTATCAATAGTGTATATGTACTTTATACATCTATTCACGGGTATAATGCGACAAAAGTTAACAGGCTGAATCTAGAATAGGTATGCATATATAATGGCCATTTGAAAAGAAGATATCAGTTACATGTAATCTAGATGAAAGATATATTGTAAAAAACAAAGAAGTACCGCACTTGGTACAGCAAAAAAACAAAACAGACAGACATTCGTTAAGGATGTTGGATGCCCAAAGTGAAGTAATTCAGAATAATATGTTGAAACTTCTTTAATTATCCAATCACTTCACATCACAAAAATGCACAAAAAACTTTGGGTATATCCGACCTTTTTTCCTCATAAAATAAATCTAAATTAACCATGTATCAAAGATAAAAATAATTCTTAACTATTGCACTGGCAAAGAATGGCTAAAATTCCACATTCACAATACTAGTATTCACAAATATGATTTAAAATGATATGCATTGTAAAGTTGTTAATGAAATGACTTCGTGTAAAGAAATACAAATGAAAGAGTGAATATGTAATCCAACTTGGACAGCTCTCCAATTCAAAGTGCATGTACCCCGCCCACCTGATTAAGCACATGTATTCCACAATTTCCTTATCGTAACTTTAATTTCTGCCATTTAGAAATGTTAATTATTTATCATAACTTGCGTATGGGTTCTGTCAAAAAGCACAAGCAATTGAAGGGTAACCGTGCTTGTTTTTATGCCCCCGAAGTTTGCACCCGAATGAACTTCGGTAGCATATAGAAATCCTTCCGCCCGTCCCAACATCTTTGTCCAGAGCATAACTCCAAAAGTGTAAAAGGGAAGTAATTGAAACTTCATACAATGATAAAGCATAACGAATGGAAGTGTTGTGCCGAAGAATTATAGCTGTACCTTTCCTATTTTTTCAAATATCATCCTTTGTTACATTTTTGTCCAGATCATAACTTTAAAAGTATTGAATAAAATCCCTTCACATTGCCTACAATGAGAGAAGATACTCAGGGAAAGTGCAGTACTTAAGAACCATAACTATATGAAGCTTTATTTAAAAATTATTTCCCTTTATCGATTTTTCTTGTCCGGAAACATAACTCCTATATGACAGCAACATGTCACTACACTGAGAAAAAGACTTGATTTATTTGGTAAACATCTCATAACTTGGTATGATCTAGGGTCACTTTCTTTCAGTAAATATAAATGTACATGTACGTCTGTGAAAAAAACAACAATAGTATCTGACTTGTAATAACTCCAAAAGTACTTTAATACCTTGCCTATTTTTTAATTATCCTCCTTTATTATCAAACCAAAAGGCGGAGGGATATTGTTTTGGCATTGTCCCTCCGTCTGTCCGTCCGGAGCCATAACTCAAGAGTAAATGGAGAGAATTTCCTAAAACATAAAATAAATCTACAATAGCATAATTCCGCGTCGCTTCCTAACATCTATCATTCCAGATTATTTTAGAGATGAGGCACTTTAAGGGGGTGTAGCGCTTTTCTTGTATATTCTGTATAGATTTTTTGGTTTTCTGAAGCTACATTGTAATAGTACTCATTTAATTCAACTTATAACAACAAAGTTCATGTAGAAAAAAAATTACCACTCAGAGGCCCAAATGGAGTGGTGTTATTTTAAAACTGCTTCTTTTTTTGAAAAGGCTCGTCAGAATTAGATTTGTTTGGCACAAATAATCAACTAGGTATTCTATAACACCGGAAAATATAGAAAGTGGATGTTTACAGAAATGAGGCCCTTAAGATGATATGGTGTTTTTATTACATAATTATTCAATATAGAAACTTATGCTAATATAAATAATAAAGAAGAACACGTGTCCCTCATTTCATATATAGAAACTTAAGAATTCATTCTTGGTGTCTGAAAGTAGTATTACTGATTTAATTCAACTTACACCGTTAAGTTCTTTATTACTATTACTTGAAGAAAGAATTATCACCTCGGAGATAAGGCCCTAGTAGGGTGGTTCAATTTAAAAAAATCTGAAACAGAGAGACCAATACACTTTCTAGTTGTTCTTTTTCAGTTATTTGCTTCATCTGGCAGGGAATATAAATTCACTGAATTTGCTTTTCGGAGCATGACCCTAAAGTAATCATATGAAGGAAATTCCTTCAAATTGCATAAACTGATAGAGGGTACTCTAGGAAAGTGCAATGGCGAAGAGCTATAACCCTATATGGCCTTAGTTTTTAATTATATCCCTTTGTTGAATTTTCTTGTCCGGAACTTATCAAAAGTCACTATTTCTGTTGCAGACCTCGATATAATTCTTTCAAACTCTGGTAGACATTCAATGCTTTCCCGTCTCACATCTTTATCTATTCAGTCTCTTAAAAAACTAGACGAGGAAGCGGACCAGTACGTTATTCAAACAGATCCGTTTTACACTGTGTCATATCTTATCCAAAATTACAATGGTAATATTAAGCGTAAATCAAAAGTCAATATTTCTGTTGCAGACCTCGATATAATTCTTTCAAACTCTGGTAGACATTCAATGCTTTCTCGTCTCACATCTTTATCTATTCAGTCTCTTAAAAAACTAGACGAGGAAGCGGACCAGTACGTTATTCAAACAGATCCGTTTTACACTGTGTCATATCTTATCCAAAATTACACACAACACGTTCTCCGTCCACACATTGACACTCAATCTGATCATGATAGACATTTTCTTAAAATTCATTTCATTAATAAAGGTATTGACTTCATCGATGTACCCAGTATATTTCGTGATAAACGTGTCATTGATTCTGTGCCTAAGTATTTCCGAAACTCCGAAGTTCCTATTATCTGTTATAAATATAAAACACCTGTTAGAAATGTTATATTCAATTACAATAATATAGTTTCCGACCTAGATGTTCAAACAAATACCCCTTCTTACTGCGAATGTAAAAACTCGAAATTTTGCTATTCAGATGCCGGTCATGTCATCACTGGTAATTTTGATATTATTAAAGACAAGCGTATTCGTAATTTATTCTTTAAAGGACCAAAATACAGAATTCCTTCTACTATTGATTTTCATGCTTGTCGTGGTCATATTGCGGAATCCATCGAAACTTTTTGTGTTAAATGGTGTCGTCGTGAGAATGCTGATCCAAATGCATTAACGTCTTGGAAACGAAGTATTTTTAACATTGTCGATTCTCGTATAAAATTTTACCAAACAAATAAACACCTACTTCCATCTAAACCCAAGCTTACTTTAAGACATCTGAAAAAGGAAATCCAAGAATTTCATTCTAAGTATGTCTTAGTTCCAGCAGACAAGGCGGCCAACAATATTATCATCATTTGACGCCTACATTATATTAATGTTTTACAAAACGAACTAAATAGCACTAAAGCTTATATATTGAGTCCTTCCGTTGAACAAAATGTGATCACTGATCACATCAGTGAAATTTCTAATTTGAAAGTTCGTATAGATGATCAACATATTAAACTTCCTACTATGTACTGGATTCCTAAATTACATAAACAACCATATAAAGCTCGTTTCATCGCTAATTCAAGCTCTTGTACCACTACAAATATTTCAAAACTATTAACATCTTGCCTAACTGCTATAAAAACCCACGTGAAAAGATATTGTGATCAAGTATACGAAAACTCTGGTAAACATTTATTTTGGTCGATCAAAAATTCTGGCGAAATCCTGGATAAGTTTAAAGTTAATAATTACAAAGTAACTTCAGTCAGTACATACGATTTTTCTACTCTGTATACCACTTTACCACATAATTTGATAAATGACAAGCTAACTGCCCTAATTCAAAAGACTTTTGCCAGGGAGAATGCTACATTTCTCGCCTGCAATTTCGATAAAGCTTTTTTTACTAGCTGTATTGTTAAATATTATACTATGTGGACCTGTGACGAAGTTTGTAAAGCCCTTTCCTTTTTATTGAACAACATTTATATAAGGTTTGGGAATGCAGTTTTCAGACAAGTAATCGGTATTCCCATGGGAACAAATTGTGCACCCCTTGTCGCAGATTTGTTTTTATATTGTTATGAAAGAGACTTTATGTTGAGTCTTTCTCCAGATACGCAGGCAGACATTATCACTGCTTTTAATAATACATCACGCTATCTGGATGATATCCTTAATATGGATAACCCGTTTTTTGGTCAATTGGTGGACACTATTTATCCCCGGGAACTCCAGTTAATTAAAACTAACAATTTGGATACTGGTGCTTCATTTTTAGATTTACATCTCTCTATTTATAACAATATTATACATACCAAAATTTATGACAAGAGGGATGATTTTAATTTTAGTATTGTAAATTTCCCCCATTTGGATGGGGATGTACCTCATGCTACATCTTATGGGGTATACATTTCTCAGTTAATTCGGTTTGCCAGAGCGTGTAGTCATGTTGAGGATTTCAATGAACGTAATCAATATATTACAAATAAACTTCTTCAACAGGGCTACCGTTATTACAAATTGCGTAAATATTTTGCCAAATTTTACTATCGTAATTCTGATTTGGTTTTGAAATTCAATAGTAATCTAAAGACTCTTCTGCGAGAAGGTATTTCAAAACCCGATTTTTATGGGGATGTGGTTTACAAACTTCGTAAGATTTTGGGTCATGGCAATTTTCCAACTGTATTTGCTAAAATTATAAAACGTTTTGTTAAAAGAGGTTACGACCCAACTGTTTTGAGACACACCGCATGTTTGGTGTTCAACCCGTTTACAGTTGGACGCTATGCTTCCCTCTTTGATTGTGTCTGACGGAAGAGGGGGGAGGACTCTGTGATGGGCAGTTTTTAAATCCCACTGGGACGAAACTGTTTTGATTTCTGTCCTCTGGCCTGTTTCGTCGGGCCCTTAAGGGTGTTTCTCTTGGTGCTCTGCCTTCTTCAAAGGCATTGAGTACATACGTTTTTTGGTTCTCAAGGTTTGCTTTTTATATATTTATACACGAGCATTTTTGTGTTTTACATACCATGCCTTTTGTTTCCATTGCGTGTGTTAGAGATTCACCTAGCAGGGATTACTTTTATTTACACTGTCCTGTGACTTTGGAACATGGTGGGGGTAAGAGTGAGGTTGGGTGCGCACCATAAACCGGTTTAAGCTCCCCAGTGGTGTTTTTGCCACTGACCGTTCCAAGGCGGTGCCCCACTGTGTTCCTTTAATTGTTCGTTTTGTTCTCGTGTGTTTGCTTTGTATGCTAGTGTGTGTCGGTAGTATATGTGTGTGTGTGTGTACATGATTGTGTGTGTTGTGTGTGTGTGTGTGTGTGTGTGTGTGTGTGTGTGTGTCTAGACCGGGCGTATTAATGCGATTACCTGGAGTGGATGGGGCTATTTATTCCTTGTCTGCTATCTAGTTTAAGTAGTTCTTATCCAGTCATCACCAAACTGTGTTTTTAAACTAGAGAGCAGACAGACAGTAAAATGAACATCCAAGGTTATCCCATTATTACGCCCGGTCTAGAGACGGCCGCACGGTGACCGTTCAATTTTGTGCTCTGTTGATAGAACACTGTACGTATTACCCATACATAAGAAAAACTGAAGACAATTTATAAATTGCAGCAATTAAGGTATCCCTATCCAAGTTTGATGACTATTTACTTTTTATTTGTTTTTCTATACAAAACTATTGAGTCATTTTTAATACTTTTATAATGCAAATTTTTTGTCTTAAAGCATTTTATGAATATTGTGAATGTGGAATTTTGGCTATTCTTAAAGCGCCATATTTAAGAATTTCTTTATCTTTAGTATATGGTGCATTTAGATTTATTTTGCGAGATAGACCTATGTACCTTGCATTTTGGTGATGTGGATTGATTGGATAATTAACATATAAAGTTTTTTTAAAAAGTCTTAATTACTTCACTTTGGGCATCCAGTAACCTTAACTGGCTGTTTTTTAGGTTTAAAGTGATATAAGCTCTTCTAAGTGACCTTCATAATTTTAAGAAAGATACTGATCACTGATTTATACTACTTACAATTGAACATTGTCAAAGTTTGAAAAAATATTTTAATCTGTATCAAAGTTTTAATGCCATTAAAAATAGAGAAAATCAGTTAAAATCTTGTTTGACTATCCTAGTAAAAAAAATAAAATCCATAATTAATCTGTTAGGTGTATTTTAATGAAAATCTTTCAATATGAGAGATAACTCGGAATAATTAACGGTTTACATGTTTTCAAAACATTTACTGTGTTTCAGCTTATTTCAGGAAATAAAGAACTTTTGAATGGTAATATAACTTAAGACTACACTGTGCCAATTTTTATGAAAATATCTTTAAATATTTACAGCAGTAGATCTGCCACACTTCATACAGCAGGAAAACTAAAACATACAACCTCGTGAAAATTAATTACAACTAATATCTTACATTTACAGGGTCTTTTGTGTTTGGAGCATTTTTAACGGATTTTCAATTTGAAACTACAGGTAACTTTATTCTTCCTTTTTAACCACCTGACCACGAAGTGGTCATGATGAACTTTTAGGATCGATGAATGTCCGTCGTCCGTCCGTCCGATAATTTATCATTATCATCATTATTATTATTATTATCAAAGGGTTTTACTCTTAGGGTTTAGTTTGAAAGTGCACAAATAAAGCATTTAAATAAGAATTCAAACACATATGACGCTAGACAATCAAGTGCGGAAATAAACGAACGGCAAACGAAAGGTGAATTGAACGAAAATTGGTTTGAATAAAAGGGCATATCTAATAACAATGTATCTAACTCTAAAGTTAGTCATTGAGTGCACATGCTCATGTAGTGTTGCCTTTGAAAAATTATTATTGGCTCTAATATTCTTTAACTACCCGACGTAATAAAATAGGAAGAGGTATCATAAAATTGAAAGACAGGGCCAATAACAAAAACCAGGGCCAATAACACTTATTGGACCGGTCCAATAAAAGATTGCTGAAGAATGATTGGCTGTTGAGAAATCTGAACATCCGATTGGCTGATACTTTCAGATGTTTAGTTTGAAACGAAAACTGCCGCCATCTTGAATTCGGTTTCAGTCAGCATTGAAGATTGAATGGCAAAAATGAAAATCAACTTTTACTTAATTTCTGTCTGAAAACCCATTTAAAAGGATAGAAAATGCTCCATCTAAGAAAATGAATACCCACATCAATATGTTTATTTCAAAAATGAATATGTTATAGGTATTTCTATTTACAGCTCTGCATGTACTGTCTGTTTCTGACGAGTAACTGCCAGTGAAGATGATGGTCAATAAACAATGAATAATTTATAGTTTGATTAGTTATTTAATAAAATTGTCATTAAATGAGTGACTCGTATTGGCCTCTGACAAATAATAGGGCCAATATCAAATCACTCATTTAATAACATATAATAATTTTACCAAGTGGGCACCAAAAGTGATATTTTCACTAGTGGAGCAGCCACAAGTGAAATAACTACTTTTGGTGTTAACGAGTGAAATGAGCGTGATATTACATCGATATCACACAATTTTCTGTTTCAACAAAATGTCGAAAACTACTAGAGATGTCACCAGAAAGCAAAGCACAAATGACGTCATTTTAACGACGTCATAGCCGTTTGGTTTCTAGCATTCGTTACGCTCAGTATACTTTTTTAAATCAATCCGGGTTGAAGATTTTTATATTTTCATCGCTTTGAAATAGTGAAAATATCAATCTTATTTCACTGGCATATTTCAGTATTTCACTGAAAAACACAAAATACACTTTAGTGTGTACATGAACAAAACAAAATACAGGGACAATAGACAATACCGCATACAGCTTAGGCAGACTACACACAAATAGCTTAGTTAAACTGAAACATTCGACCCTGTAACAACAACATTCTGAAAAAAGAAGTTGTATGACAAAATTAAGGATCACGGTGATTGCACCGACTATGAAGGGAGAGAAGAAGGCGATATGAGCTTGATAATGAAGTCTTATTATACAAAGGAAAATAGATATTATTTCGTATTGGGATAAATAACATATCTTTATACAATATTTTATGCTCAAATGTTTTCTAGGAATGAATGTTAAATATTTGTCCCAAAGTTGCCAGATCGTGAAAAGCTAAAACAAGTCTCATATATTGTCTGTAATGAGAAAAAAGTAATGTCCTTCATTTACCTTTTAATTTAATAAAAAACTGAAAAACACAAAAGGGTCATGATTGCACCATATCGCTCACCTATATGTCATTGCACTATAAAAACTAAAAAGTAGGTCAAAAGGTCATAATCAAGGTCAGTCATAGGAATTTTGGAAACTCTAAAACAAATAGATCAAGCTTCATCAAAAACAAAAACAAAAGGTCAATGTTTAAATCTGCAGTCAAAACTGTACATATGGTTCAAATTTTATTGCTGTAGCTTCAAAAACAGGAAAGTAGATCTATTATAGATCAGGGTCAAGGTCAGCCGATGTCGAAGTTAAAATCTAAATGCAAAACTGTATATTTGATCTAAACCTCATTGATGTAGCATCATAAACAGAAAGTCAGGTTAGTAAGTCAATGTTAGCCAATGTCAAAGTTGAAAGCCTGCAAAACTATCCATACAGTTAAAATGTCAGTTCTATAGCTTCGGAAACACAAAAATAGGTCAGTAGGTCAAGGTCAGCCAATCTGGTAGTTGAAATCAACATGAAAAACTGATACGTGTACGTGGTCAAAATTTCATTGATATAGCCAAAAACAGAAAATAGGTCAGTAGGTCAAGATCAAGGTCAGTCAATGTCATAGTTGTAGTATACATGCCAAACTATCCAAAGAGATCAAATTTCATTGATCTAGCTTAAAAAAAGAGCGTAGGTAAGTAGGTCAATAGATCGAGGAGCAGGGCAGCTTGGACAAGACCACTACATAATGCTACCTGCCAAACAAAAAACTCTGGGCCTTGTGATATTAGACAAGATTTTAAAAAAGATTTTACAATATATCAATATTCTCAATATAAAATCAAGTGAGCCCCGGGGCGAGGTCGATTTTGACCGGGAGGGCTCATGATTTGAATAATCTTGGTAGAGTATTATTAGACAATGTTATCTGCTAACTATCTAAGTTCTAGACCTTGCTGTTTGATACTAGAATTCTTACATAAGCCTTTGCAAAACCCGTTGACCCCGAGGCGGAGTCAATTTTCACTCAGAGGTCATGATTTGAACAATCTTAGTAAAAGTTCACACGACGGTTCTACTTGCTAAGTATCTAAGCTCTAGTTTTTTTATAAGATTTAATTTTTTTTTGGGTAAAATTGATGGACCTCGGGGCGGGGTAAATTTGACATGTGGCTCATGATTTGAACAATCTTAGTAGACATTCAAAATATCTAAGCTTTGGGCCTTTTGGTTTTAGACAAGATTTTTAAAGTTTTCCCTAAATAAGCCTATGTAAAATCAAGTGCGGAGTCAATTTTTCCCGGCGGTCATGATTTGAACATCTTTCGTAGAAGTCTACCTGACAATAATACATGCCAAACATCTAAGTTCTGTGCTTACCGGTTTTTAAGAAGAAGACGTCAAAAGTTTAACTTTTCTATTGCAGGACTTTATATGGAATAAAATTCCTTGAACAAGTTTAATAGTGCTTCGTGCAAGGCACATTCGTGCCAAGTTTCAACAACATTGGTCACACATTTTGGGAGGAATGTTGTTTGCACCATTTTTTAGAAATCAAAGAATATATAAAGATTGTATAAACTATGAAGAAAGCATAGTATTTTCAAGAGCATCAGCTAATTTATTAAACAAATTAGAACATGCGACACATGTCTCTGGATACAGTTAATTATACCACTTTAAAAGTCTATGTTCCTTTTTGTGTTTGTTTCTTTGTTTTGTTCTTCAGTTTAAAATTGTTTAAATTTTTTTTTCAACACCTGCATATTTTGGTCGGTCCAATGAATAGAAAATACGCTTTTTGAAAATGGTATACAAATAGATAACACCAAATTATACCATGACAACTTATTCTTAGGAAGAAAGGTACATTAGTCAACAAAGCTGGTTATAAACATGGAATTAAATTGATCAAGGTAGCTTTTAGAATTTGTGTAAAGTCTTGCTACCAGTAACTTGCCCCTAAGTCAGAAATTCTTAATAAATATTTCTTTTGCAGAAAATGGCAAAGCTTTGTGCAAGTCATTTGGAAACCTTCGATAGATATCATCACACATTCTTCATAGAGATAACTGGTCTTAACGAAGAAAGTAATCTTCAATTTCTCGGAGAATATATCTGCTATGGAAAGAGGGCTGATAACAACCAACCTGGTGTCTCGGGTCATACTTTAGACCAGACCAGTGGGAGCAGCAGTATTTACCATTATTTCTGCAATCGTGCGAGGGCCATAACGGGCGTGTCTGGTGGTATGATGTATAGATGTAACAACGACGTTTACCTGTATATCGGATTCTGCAACCCTCTGATTTGGAGCAGAACAGCCTTTGTGACACTTAAACAAGATAAACATACAGCGAAATGGGCATACGAGCAGGTTCTTTACAGCAGAGACGAGAAGACAGCTTCTTGTTGTGGATGGAAAGTTGTGGCAACGTTTGTATCTTTACATATTTTAACAACGAAACGATTATATTATATGCTTTAAATGTTCTGGATGTCGTCCGAATATAAAACATGCTATTGCATTCTTACTATTTTGACACTTGGGATCTCTGTTAACTTTTTACTGCCATACCTTTGCACACAAAACTTGTTTAACGGTTGCAAAACGCAATGAGCACTTTAGTTATATTAATATACATGTAAATCCCACCACTCTCTCTCTGTCTCTCTCTCTCTGTCTCTGTCTGTCTCTCTCTCTCTCTCTCTCTCTCTCTCTCTCTCTCTCTCTCTCTCTCTCTCTAAGTGGTACACATGGGTCCATGTCTCTGATGGATAATCTTCTGAGGTCATGGCTCGTGTCATGGATTCAATAAAAACATTTTCATCTTCCACACCCCATTGGAAACACCAAGTACGGTAGTGCAGATAGTGATGTTTGACAGCTTATGCTTCAATGGCTCTGGCAGTGCCAGAGGAGTAGTTTGTGGTCCAGGATATGCGTTATATTTATACTAAATAGTTGATGAATGATATTGCTACGAGTAGATGCTGATATCTCACAGGACCAACCTAAAATCCTAAATATAGTCATTTATAGAATAATAAATTTACAGATAGACTGGTGAATAAAACTGTGTCCTTTTTAATCTAAGGCAATGTTGACATATACATTTCCTACAAAGTTTTTGTCCTTAACGAAAACGTGTTCTTTTAGACAACGTTTCTATAATCATTGCAATATCATCGTAAAGGAATGCGCTTTATCAAAATTAAAAGTATGTACATTTAATTAAAAAATAAAGTTAGGAATGTTTGTCACTCCCTTTCTTGGTAATGTTAGAGCTACAAGTAATTTTACATCCTAAGCGCTACAGTGACTTACTCGACTGACTTATCTAATTACGTTTCTGATTGTTGTACAGGTGATATCCTAAAAGATGTCATGAACAGGCTAACGTTTGTTTATTTTAAAAACCGTATCAGTCACTGTTTCAGTATGCGTTGCAGTATCTTAAAATAATGAAAATACATGCTAAATTATGGATTTTAAATTTGTCTTACAATACATTGAAGATTATTCATTTTTAAAAATTATAATTTGTACACATTGGATATATAAAAACGTTCGCATTTAAAACAAAACAACAATGATTGTCAGTCACTATTCTTTGCTGTGCAATCGACCTAATTCTTTAATTCCTTTCTGTTTCTTTGTTTCCAGATTTGAAGAGGGAAATAGGCCCCGTTTAAAAGTGGAGATGAGTAAAGATGGCAGTTCCTACCAAACAACTACAGGGACAAGCTCTGGAATGGTTGGTGGCATGATCAGTTGTCACAAAATTCAATCATAATATACATATAAATGGAAGCTAGTATTCTGCCTTAAAAGAGGACACAAACAAAACATTTTTCTGTTAATTTAAAGTGTCTTGTAAAAGATAAATCTTCATCAGACTATTTGACGAAATCATAATTATTGTCAGCAGAAACAGAAGGCTTAGTATGACTGGTGACAGTGCTTTGAGCAGTAGTGTGACTTTGTATAATGTTAGACATTTCTTGCTGTTTATGTATGTTAACGGTGTTTTAGTGGTTGAGGGTCATTACATATTTATGTCTACCTTGGATTTATGCCGACATAGAATCCAAAGTTTGGATTCTGCATCTGACTTGGCCTTATCTCTTTGTACAACGTATACAATTGTATCGGGCAGTTTGGACTTTCTAGAACAAGAACGATTATGTATGTGTTTAATTTGATTCATAAGAAATTGTCAAATGTATCGAAATATTGCAAAGAGAAGTAGATGTATTTGTTACATGCCTATACTATAGAATATTGTAGGTTTAATATATTAAAACATTTATCTGATGTTTTATCCAAGAAAACAATACGCTTTTCATGCAATAAACAAATTTTTGCTTTTGTGAAAGGATCAGCTGTTGCTTTTCTTTCACTGTGGTTTGACACATATCCGTTATATGTTTGTTGGTCAGACTATGTATACTATAACAAGGGATCTAACTTACAACACATCATAGTTGTATATCTCACCAATAAAAGTCCTGCAATTTGAGCACAGTTTAATTCAACATGCAATGCTTTGTACGTTGTGGTAGCTTTTATCAGAGCATCCATGATCAACACATCCTTACACGATGGTCCAGCAGTAGGTAATTGTTTCATCAAAATGCATGTAAAAGATTAGTGTTTCATTTACATGGGTTCGTCCACTTTAACTGCATTATCAAACATACATTTCTAACAGTTACATCTTACTTCAATGATTAATACTTTATTACATGACAATTAATTGTATTTCATTGTAAACTTCCACTTGAATAACTGTTTTCTTAAACATTTTTTATTTGCATTTTAATTTACCAAACAACTTATTTTTGTCACGTTGCGGATGAAATTGCTGGATCAAAGTAAAATAAAATCTTTAGGTACTTTATAAATCGCAGCTTTCCACCACTAATAAGGGAATAGAAATGGAAGATCAAAGGTGAGAGGCAACAAAAACTATGGTGTTCTAATTCATAGCATGTATTTCCGTTAGATATGTGTTTACTTGTGCAATATGAGTGGACCAACCCGTGTAAATGAAATGCGTTTACATGCAATTACCTGCTGTTGGACCATCACGTAAGGCCGAAGTTAAACAATATATATTCTATAAACAGTATGGTAATAGAAACCACCATGTATAGAATATTACGTAATAGTTAGAGGCTAAATAGAGAAATTTACACACTATAGAAACCCAAAGGAGGGAGCGCTAGCGTTTTTGTTTGTATATGTACAGGTGATAGAGGCCGAGTACATTTCATATATTGTGCCAATGTTTAATGAATAGATTTAAATATATCTTTAACATGACGTGAACAAGTACCCTTCATGCAAAACAGAAATGTTTATTAATATAGTTCCACGGAATGTGAAAGAGAGCTACGCATGAGAATTTGTATTTTTTTATTTGTAGTATAAGTAAGATACACATGCCATGTTTGTTTGTATCGTATGTGTACAATTAACTACATTACATGTTAACTATATAATTATATTAAATGTATATCCGTGAACTTCTTATTTAGTTTAAACTAATCATTTTTAGCTCGATTGTGAAGAAAGCTTGTAGCTGCACATAGCTTATTGAGTCACTCGCAAGCCCATTTCCTGGAAAAATAGTAATGGTTATATGAGGAGGTACGGTCGTGAACCCCAGTGGGGCTCGAACCAACAACCTCCGGGATGAGCGGCAGACACCATAACCTCTACACCACCACTCCCCTCTTTCTTGTTATTTGACCGCAGTGAGTTTATCCGATATGACATACATGTATGTCATAAAAATACAATAACTTAAATATATATGTAGGTAGGCAAACCCCAATTTATGTGTTAAAAGCCTATTCAATTTTTCACCACACAATTATTTTCACCGTAAAAACGCCCGTCGTTTTATTGTAATGAGAGATATTTTTAAATGTTTTTTTATCGTTCGTACATGTTTCTACACCAAAATGTGAGCAATATCCGACACAATGATAGTAACATGTTAAAGTTTGAGTTTGTTACCATGTGTGCAACATGTCCGTTGATTTGACATATGTTTCGGCAGCTTTCATAAAAACAGGACACCCAGAAAGGCCAGTATCGCTTAGTTTCCGCACCATAAACAGTCTGAAGTAATCACTAAAGACGCGTTATACATAATGTATTAATTTTTGGATCGATTGATTTATTCAATCGGATTCAATGTTAACAGAGTATAGCTTCCTTACGGCCGAACTCTTTACATACAAACAAGTAGTTCCATATAGTCCGTTGTTACGAATCATACTGTCCTCTGTTTTAAAAATTATATAGTCATGCCTTTTATTTTTTTACAATAAAGGGTATGACACTCGGAATTTCTAAATGACCCCCAAATTCTGATACAGGGAATTGGCATCCAGGGTCTTCCTCCTTCACGAAAGCCGGAAGTTGCAATATGACCTTAGCTGTTGGGTGCGACGTTAAATCCGAATTAATTGGCACAATACAATCAACCTTATGGACATATCCCATAACTTTTGAATGACATTAAAAGTTGTTCAAATCATAAATTTTCAGTTTAGTTTTGTCAAGATCCATTTTTCAGTTACGATTCACAGCTTAATGCTTCATAGGGTAGTTGAACATAGTCACTGAATGGCATAATGTAAGCACATGGGTTCCTATCTCAAAAGTAAAGTTTACACAAATGGTGAAAGGTCAAAATTTGTGGACAGTTGTGTCTCCAGTTTATAACTTTATTCGTGCAAAGGTTTTCCTGATACTCACACATGTATGTGTACAGTCTTTGTTGTCCTGATATTTGCACATGTATGTGTGCAGACTGTGTTGTTCAGGGACAATCGATCCTCCAGTACTTTCAGTCCTATGATTAGTATAGTATTGATCGGTAATTGTAAAACAAAGACTGCTAAAAGGCGGAGTTTAGGATACCAATATTGGGCGGTGCTTCATAGCTACTTTGACAGGCGCGTCTAACGCCCCCTAGTTCAATATCAAATATTTTTTGTTTTATCCCTTGTATATCAAAAAAAAAAATCAACAGATGCATTTGAAGTAATGGAAGATAATGTCATGTAATAATTTTGCCCATTTTAACTCTGTTCCCCGACTTTCCGGATGGATAAACAATATGTCCTTAGTTGACCTTGCTGCACGTGTTCAACTCAAAGTCCGTAATTAGACGACTAGTCGATATCTTTAATTGAAAAAAATAATATTAATAATTTTAGAAAGCAGCGCGCAACACAAGAATTTCTTATGTTTACTTTTCGCTTATTTACGCTATTAGAAAAACAAAAATCTTCTTATTTTCATTTTTTTGAAGTGGATGTTTTCAATTTACTACCTCAGGTGATTAGTATCTATCTCATATTTTCAATTTTGATATGCATTGACAAATCAAATTTATTTTTGGCCTACAGTCTGTTCATCTGTGCGATAACTCTATTTGTAGCATAAATTAAACTTTCTAAGAAATGTGTCCATAATTTTGTTACAAAGTGTTTTACATCCTTTGAATTCTCAATAGATACTGTAGAAAGTATCATAATATTGTATTGACTTAAACACGGGTAGTTTGTGCAGTATGTATAGCACCACCCCACCAAGTCCAAATCCCCACCGCCTCCTACTCCACCCCACCACCTTATTTAAGAAATTTGCTGTAGTTTCAATTTATTTACTCACCGGATCGTCTAGTGACAATAAATACTTATTTTATACATGTATTCGTATGTTGCATGTGAAATTTATTCGGAAAAACGGGATTTGGGACAAAAAATAAGGATAGTTTAACTTTGGTTACTGAACATCGAGATTTTCGCCAACTTATAAACGTTCTAGAGACTACAATTTATGGAATTTTGTCCCATTTAAAATGAATTTTTTTTTCTGAGACTGAATTGATTTGTTCTTTTTTAGGTTAAAAACACTACCCGTCGTTTCCCTATATAATATATAGTAAAACGCTCAAAACGTGAAAATTTTAAGAGAAAATTTTACAGTTTATCTTCAATTTGTTTAAAAACTATAACATTTATTTAAGAATCACAAACGGGATTGAATAAAACAATCATTCTACATTTAAGTGATATATTTTATATAAAAGTAAAGAAAGAATAGAATGGTCATTTTTCTTAACGTTTTGTTTAACAGGTGTATAATTTTATTTTCACGGTCGCTGCTTGGTTTTTTCCGTAATGCTGGCCGAACATTTCTGAATGATTGATCTTACTGCTCCAGGTCATCGATAAGTTTTATGGCCGGACATTACGTAACATTAAAAGTTTTATATTGGGTATAATTTTACACTAAAATAACTAGATGGGTGTTCAGTAGAACACTTGTGTCGCCCTCTTACGCTTTGTCAGAATAACCAATAATTTGGTGACAAAATCCAAGTACAAAAAGGGGCATAACTCTGTCAAATATGACATTGACCAACAACATTTGGAGGCATCATGACGCTTATGTCATAAGCGATACAATTTGAAAGTTTAATGAAGAAATCTTAAGAAATGGCAGTTCTAGCCAACATTAAGTTTTCATGACAAAATCTAAGTCCAAAAAGAGGCATAACTCTGTCAAATATGACCTTGACCTACAAAATGTGGCGGCATCACAACTCTTTTGACATAAACAATACAATTTGAAAGTTTGATAAAGAAATCTTAAGAAATGGCAAAGTTATAGCAAAAATCTAAGTATAAAAAGGGGCATAACTCTTTCAAATATGACCTTGACCTACTAAATGGGGCGGCATCACGACTCTCATGTCATAAGCAATGCAATTTGAAAGTAAGATGAAGAAATCTTAAGAAAGGGCAAAGTTATAGTCAACGTTAAGTTTTCATGACAAAATCTGAGTACAAAAAGGGGCATAACTCTGTCAAATATGACCTTGTCCTACAAAATTTGGCGGCATCATGACCCTTTTGTCATAAGCAATATAATTGTAAAGTTTGATGAAGAAATCTTAAGAAATGGCAAAGTTTTAGCCAACGTTAAGTTTGTGTGACGGACGGACGCCCATACGAAGGTGTTATTAGGTGGTATTTCCATTGTTCTCGAACAATAGAGTGACCACTTAAGTAACAAAAGAATGACCACTTAAGGGACAAAAGACGGAATGAAGACAATAGATTTCTATTGTCTTTGGCCACACCTCCTACCCACCTATGATCTACGATCCCTATGTATCGCCTTTTCTCCGAAAGGGCGACACAAAAACTGGGTTAGAATTTTTATATTTTTGTTCTTAAAAAGTTGAAACCGGATATTGAAGATTCAAGAAATTTTCAGTATTATTTTCAATAATATTATTTAGCCTTTGGTGTTAATTTGTAGGACGTAAAAGATTCAATGTGTATGTCAAAAACAGGTAGACATTACGTAAATGTTTTTCAGTTTATCACTAACAAACCGAGCCGAGCGGTATACGGTATCCATGAATTCTGTCAGTTTAGGAAGTATTTTGAATATTTGAATGTTAGTTTTATACTTATTTATTTTGGCTCGATTGTATGGAAAGCTTGTAACTTGGAGTCACACTCGAGTCTGCTTCCTGGAAAAGAAACAGTACTGGTGTGATATGAGGAGATACGGCTGTGAACCCAGTGGAGCTCGAACCCGCAACCCCTGGATGAGCGATGTTCTGCCTTTAAATTTATTTTTGTAACGAGAGTGGGTACAAGGTGACATAAAACTCAACATTTTGTTCGATAAGAGATACTTTTGGTATGTCTCAATTTTTCATTACCATTATCCTAATTAATTTGACATGAATGAAGGTTTTTATGATTATTTGCCGTAAAATATTCTAATATGGTTAAAAAGCTAAAACTGGTTATTAAAACAGCAGAAAAAAATTTAAAAAAAATTTCGTGTTGATGGGATTCGCACTCGTGGATTCGTTAAAGTACACTAACACAAAAGTGTATTATGTAACGGCTTTATCCATTACACCACGAAGACAGATTCGTATGAGGGGAAAAAATAGCTAAGATAATATCATATATTTAAAAAGTCCATCAAAGAATATTCAGTCGACTACACTTCGTTTCTATAATGTCAAAGGCTGTGTAAGTGGAAAAAACAAATCATATATCATTTTTCTCAGCGTAGATTGCGCCTGAAACGTGAAAAGCGCTTTTTTCTATTTTTATCAGCGTAGATTGCGCCCTCTATGAAACGAACGACAACTCAATTACAAACGACAACTCTTGCTTTTCAAAAAAAAATGACTGTGTCTACAGTTTTCATCTCAGAAGTACCTCAATTTTATAATGAAGAGAGACGCATTATTTTCGACCTAGTGCTTAAAACGACTGCACTTCAAATTCTTAGTAAATTTTAATTTTTTGGTAAAATCAATAAATATTCAATTTGTCAGCATCAAGATTATTTTCTTCGTGTAAGTGCTAAAAATAAAGGCAGAAAAAAAAATATTTACCCGAGCCAGGTTTTGAACTCGGATCTTTGCGCTTACAAAACAGCGGCTTAACTTACTACGCTACGGAGTCAGCTGATTTGATGCGAGTTAAAAATATTGATATACCAAAGAGCCCACCCCGTTAGTCACGGGGTGATATATTCTACAATAAAAGTAAGCAAAACAAAACATTTTAATTGTTTCTTTTGTTAGAAAACTTGTCTCGTTATCATAATACAATGCCCCTGATGCAGTAATGACAATTGTTTTCTTGAAATTGAAAATTTTCTTTTTTTATCGTAACTTGTCCATCTGGAGTGCAGTCGCTTTAGTCTCCATGCATCTTTTACTCACCACGTATTAAATATAGCGGGCCGCTGCTGCGGCCCGCAATAACTAACCGGTTTTTCCAATGCAAAACAATTTTCTGAATATAATCCCACTCGAAACTGCATCTAATACGGTTGAATTTCGAGGAAAAACACTCAGATTTAGTATATACATGAAGTTATAAAAATAGGTTTCCCGCATCGCAGTATATTAGATAGTGTGCGCGGGGTACCATTACGTTTACAGCGTGGATTTTGTCTTGTGTGAATTCTATAGCGGTAAATTTGAAAACAGATTTGTATTTTTTGGTCGCACAAAAAAACGACTTGTTCCATTTTTACACGATTGATAAAAGACCATAGCCGAGTGCCTATAGTTTTCGAATCGGTACTATTTTTAGAAATGACATAAACACTATACCTGAGATGTGATAGAGGAAATCGAGTTGTTTCAAATCTTGTATTTATATACCATGTGATCAGTACGTAAGTAGAATAAGGAATTGCAACTGTAATTAGTTAGCTTACACGCAGTTGTAGGATTTATTTAAAGATACTGCAGTGAGCAGGGTCGAGGGTCAGGCCTAAGGGGGTGAGGTGCAGACCCCAAGCATCTGTGTATTGAAATTCAAATAGTGGTGCGTTTTAAAAGTTGTCGAGTGAAATTCACCTTGCAGCGGGAATGGTCGTTGCCTTGTTTGCTGGTTTCGCTTTTGTTATAGGTGTTTCTTTTAGCAAATCCGATACTAGTTGATAATTAAGAGATTTTTTGAATTCAGAGCGTTGTGACGAAGATTAAAAGAATTTAACTGACTGCGATATGAACATGAGTTTAACTCTCTTCTTAAAGGTGCTGGTCAAGGATGTGTGTGTGTCTGTGTGTGTCTGTGTGTTGGGGGGAGGGGCGGGGGGGGGGGGTGTGAAGATACTACATTGATTTTTATAGCCCAAGTTCTGAAGGAGGCTAGATAAATTTCATTCATTTTATTAGCCGAGCGGTCACAGCAGGCGAGGAAGTTTTTGCCATTCATTATGACCTTTTTGTCCTTTTTGACAGATGTGAGTAGTATATGGATTGTGTGAAATTTTGAAGGTAAAACTGGGACACAATGGATATTCAAGATCCGCTAGCTTTTAATACTACGAGTTAAAATAAGTCGGTAAGAATGACCTCCCCTGAATCAAGGGAGGTAAATCTTGCCATCTTAAATAAGTTAGTAAATGTGAACTCCCTGAATAAGGGGAGTTAAATCTTGCCGTCTTTAAATGAGTTGGCAAAAGTGATTTCCCCTGAAACATGAGAAGTAAACTTTGCTATTTAAAAATAAATCGGTACGAATGATTGGATAAATTAATCTTGCAATTGAAAATAATCCACAGAGACAGGGAGAGAAAGAGAGAGAGAGAGATAGATAGAGAGAGAGAGAGAGAGAGAGAGAGAGAGAGAGAGAGAGAGAGAGAGAAAGAGAGCATGCGTGCGTGCGTGCGTGCGTGTGTGTGTGTGTGTGTGCGCGCATGCACGTGCGTGTGCGTGTGTGTTGTTTCGGTATAAGATTGAGATATTTTTCACTTTCACTGTTTTTCAAAGAGTTGTTTTCAGAAAAATGGTGATTATTTCAAAATGGCAGCAATTATGGTTAGGAAATGAAACTGAGGAATAGATTGGTGGGATACCGTACATGTACTTTGAATTGCAGCCGTACTTCAGTTGAATGACCTTATTACTTTTTCAGTTGTTTTTCTTATGCGCCTGTCACACTGTCCCGAAATTGACACCAGATGGACACACGATAAAGGAATTATTCAAAATCGGCTCTGATCGTAAAAACATCGGGCCATTCGTGAGGGCATCTTAAGCCATCGTATGGCCGCCGGTGGAGTTTCTCAGGCTCCGGCAGCAACTTCGTGAGCGGTGGCAAAATCTTTGGCTTGCCAAAAAATTACCGAAGGACCTTGCGAAGGTTCATTTTCGTGTTGAATTCGTGTGTCCATTTTGCCCTTCATAAGGCCATCGTGAGGGCATCTTGTCAAATCGTGTCATCTCCGTCTTAACTTCGTACGATCATCGATGCCATCGGGCATTTTCGCCTCACGAAGAAGATACGATGGAAACAAGAAGCTGCCCGATTGTCTTAGGAATGCAACACGACTGCGTGAAGCCCTCGCAATGCCGTCATTATGCCATCGTATTAAAGTACGATGACACCGAGATTGGACCACGGTGTCGGCGAAGACAGCCGCATTTGAGTAGCTCAAGCTTTTCCCATGTGTCATGGTAACGTGGACATATAAAAGGCCAGCCTCATAGCATCTTCCCCAGTCAGTCCTGAGCAACTATTTGGAGTAGAGGCGTGTGTAACTTCCAAAGTTTCAATCACAGCTAATCAAAATTCAGTTCCTCCTGCAGAATGGCATTCTTTCCCGTAGCCATCGAGTAGCCATCGTGAGGCCTTCGTGTGGCCTTCGTGTGTCCTACGGGTAAAACTACTAAATGAAAATTCACATCTTCGTGTTGCCTTCGTATGTGGTTCGGATGCCATCGTAAGATCTTCTGTCAGGCATCGTACTTGCTTATGGGTGTTGACCAAGTTCGGGGCCATCATCGCGCGAAATTCAAAATTCCATATTCGTATGGCCATCTGGTGTCAATTTCGGGACAGTGTGAAGCCTGCATGCCCCTGTCACACTGTCCCGAAATTGACACCAGATGGGCACACGATTAAGGAAATTTTCAAATTCGGCTCTGATCGTAAAAACATCGGGCCATTCGTGAGGGCATCTTAAGCCATCGTATGACCGCCGGTGGAGTTTGTCAGGCTCCGGCAGCAACTTCGTGAGCGGTGGCAAAATCTTTGGCTTGCCAAAAAATTACCGAAAGACCTTGCGAAGGTTCATTTTCGTGTTGAATTCGTGTGTCCATATTGCCCTTCGTAATGCAATCGTGAGGTTATCTTGTCAAATCGTGTTATCTTCGTCTTTACTTCGTATGAACATCGGTTCCATCGGGCATTTTCGCCTCACGAAGACAATACGAAGGAAACAAGAAGCTGCCCGAGTGCCTTAGGAAAGCAACACGACTACGTGAAGCCTTCGCAATGTTGTCGTTATGTCATCGTATTAAAGTACGATGACATCGAGATGGGACCACGGTGTCGGCGAAGACAGCCGAATTGGAGTAGCTCAAACGTTTCCCATGTGTCATGGTAACGTGGACATATAAAAGGCCAGCCCCAGAGCATCTTCCTCAGTCAGCCCTGAGCAACTCTACAGAGCAGAGTTCCTGCAAAATGGCATACTTTGATGATGAGAGAACCAGGAAAAAGAAGGCAGCAGCATTGCTTCTTTTGATGCACCTCAGAAAACATGATAAGCAACTCTTACAGGCTCGGCACCTCCTCTTACAGGTAAATATTGTCTTATTTCACTTTGCCATTTCTTGCTATTTGCCTTTCTAACATCCGACAATGTACTTATTTTGTTTTGCTTTTATTTTCCAGGGCAGGGGCAAACCGAGTCGAAGGAGGAAACCGAGGTCTATATGGGTCAGGAAATGGCTGTCTGACAAAAGAAGAGAACGCTATGGCCACTTTAGCACTCTACTAAATGAGCTGAAGACAGAAGATGAGAAGGCCTTCTACAACTATACAAGACTTCCCAGAGGCCTCTACGATGAAGTCCTGCGAAGGGTAGAAGGCAGAATAGAGAAGAAGGACACATGGTACAGAAATTCTCTCCCTCCTGGTCTCAAGCTGTCCATCACTCTACGACACCTGGCCTGCGGTGCCAATTATCCAAGCCTGTCTTACAACTTCAGAGTTGCTCCAAACACCATCTCCCTCATCATTAATGAAGTCTGCGATGCCATCAAAGCCGAGTTTGCTGCTGAGGTGATCCAGTGTCCTACTACAACTAAAGAGTGGACCACCACTGCTGAGCAGTTTGAGATGAGATGGCAATTTCCACACTGCTGTGGTGCTTTGGATGGCAAGCATGTGGCGGTCACCTGTCCTTGGAATACTGGCTCTGTGTACAGAAACTACAAGGGCTTCTTCTCCATTGCCCTCATGGCCCTGGTCGACGCAGAATTAAAAGTTTCTCTGGATTGATGTCGGCTCTGATGGTTCCAGCAACGATGTCAGTATCTACAATGGGTCAGAACTGAAGGAAGGATTGGAAAGTCCGAACAACATATTCAATCTCCCTGAAGAAAAGTCTCTACCTGGTGATGACGTTCCTGTCCCATACTTCATAGTTGGGGACAATGCTTTTGGGATCAACAGGCGCCTGATGAACCCGTTTTCCATCAGAAACATGGAGCACCATGAGAGAATATTTAATTACAGACTCTCAAGAGCTAGGCGTGTAGTGGAGAACGCCTTTGGTATTCTGGCACACAAGTTCCGAGTTTTGCTGAAGACCATGAACCAGAGGCCTGGGACATGCAGAAAAATCATCACAACTTGTGTGATCCTTCACAATCTCATCAGACTGAGATATCCAGCTACCCACAACAACCTGATGGACTTGGAGGACCAGAACCAGAATGTCATCCCAGGGGCATGGAGAAATTACAAAGTACTTCTGGATGTTTACCATGAGAGGGCAAGGAACACTGGAACTCAGGAGGGGAGGCAAGTTGGAAGATACCTGGGTCACTACTTTACCTCAAAGGCTGGTTCGGTGCCATGCCAGGACAAGATGATCCAATAATTATTCCCACAAAGCAGTGACAGCAAAATGAAAACAGAGACACTAACATTGTGATGATGAACAAATTATTTTCACATATTGCATTGTTACTTAAAGTAAAATGTGTATGGAGTAATAAATTTTGTTTTTGAAATTTGACTGAAAATACTTGTTCTTTTTCCCACTTATTAATGAAATAAAGGCCCAACATTTTTATGAAATTAAAAATCTCAAGTTTCCAAACTTTAAAGTCACATACTACTTTAACATAGAAATTAAAATAACTTGTAAAGTAATGATAAAGGACACCCCCCACCAAAAAAAAAACAAAGTCTGAAAATATCAATGACAATTTTTTTTATATACACTATCAAGTTTCTGTGTGATTTTTTTTCGGATTTTTTCTGGAACTGTCTCTGATTATTTTTCTGAAATTGTCTCTGAGTATTTGTCTGGAACAGTCTCTGAATTTATGGTTACTGGCGTTTGTTATAGTTAGAAGTGCTGGCTGGCTGGAGGGTATGGTACTGCTGCTGTTGCTGTTGCTCTAAGTTGTACTGCTGGTCCGCCTGCTCTACGTAGCCAGACTCCTGGGATCTCCACACTGATGACGGAGGTGGGTTCTTAGGCCACTGGCTGGGAACTGGCTGGAACTCTGCTGACGGTAAGGAGGCAGCTCTGATTGCGGAGTAGTAGGTACCGCTGGTGAGGGCACTCTCCTGTTGAAGTTGGCTGACTCCTGAGTAAGTGACAGATGTGCAGACTGGGGTCACAGCAACTGGTCTCTGCTGCTGCGGCTGCTGCGACTGGAATGCTGACGGGATATCTTCTAAGGGACTGATCTGGTCACCAGCCGCTTCCCTCATCCTGAACTGTCTAGACACCTTCCGGTAACTGGAAAGACAAAAACAAACAGCATAGGATTAATACAAGCTCAAATTTAGCATGCAATAAAATTTGCGACATCAAATAAAATAATTTCAAATTTATGCAATTTTATATACTTACTGGTTAAGAACTGTGGTGATCTCCTCATACGCAGGTTCCAGGCATGCATCATGCAGACGATCCAGTTCGGTTTCCAGGTACTTGCAGAAAGGAGTGACCCTGTTGACTTGCTGCTCTCGAGTGATGGACTGAACCAGCCTATCTTGGAGATCACGGGATGCTCCAGTAACTCTCATCTCCATAGTAGGAGACTCGGGTCGGTCCTCAGCAGCTGTTCTGGTCCGGTGTAGGGTAGCCAGTGTACTTCTTGGTGGACTCCCTGGGTTCGTCTGCAAGACTGCCTGCCATGGTACTATCGTCACTCCCAGCCAGCTCACCCGTCTCAGCCAGGGCCAACTTGTCCTTAAACTGCAAAGACAAAAATAAAAACAATCTTAAGTACATTTGACAGTTATATTTTGAAACAAAAATTTTGGAAATTTTCAAAAAAACTTTCAACAATTTGAATTTAATTTAAATGATATACTTATACTAGCTGGTGTATCCTTCTTGTGACGTCTGATGTGTGGCTTCAGGAACCCAAAGACCCGGCGGATGAACTTGTCACGGTCACTGTCATTCTCACTGGCCTCCTCAGCAAGAATGGGGTCATCCTCGTCACCACTCGACAGACCATCACCGGACCTCTTTAGGGATTTCTTCTTGGGTTGGCCCTCACGCAGCTTCGAAAATCGAGTCCTCTGTGTGTGGTACCATTTCTGAATGGAATCATCTGCAATGACAGAAATCAAAACAAAGTAGAGCTATCACTGAATGTGATGAATACCCCCGATCCCTGCTTTGTCACAGGAAATAATATAATATTTCATAAAAAGGACAGCTTTGGAAGCCCTGAACTGGGCCTCACAAAGAGTAGGTCTTGCACTTCGCAATGATCATATGTACGAAGTTTTAATGGGATGACTTGAAAACTGTGGAAGTAGTTTGTACATAAAGGTATTTATGATAATTTCATAAAAGGGGCATAACTCTAAAACCCTTGGACCGGACCTCACGAAACATATGTGTTGCACATGTACACTTCACAGGGATCATGTGTACCAAGTTTCATTTGGATGATTTGAAAACTGTAGAATAAGTTTGAGACACAAACTTTGTACATAAGGGTACATAAGAATTTCATACAAAGGGGCATAACTCTGGAACCCCTGGGCCGAGCCTCATGAAAAATATATATTGCACAATACACTTCATAGGATCATTATAATGTTCATTAACAGCAATGCATGTCAAGTATCTGAAATAGATTTCAAATATTTAGAAGTATTTGAAATGTAAATTATTTTATACTTACAATCCATCCCGTACTCCGCAGCCTTTCCCTCCCATAGTTGCCTCCTTAATGCCTTGTCTTTGTATTGTTTGTCCTTCATGTCATACAGTAGCTTCTTACTCTCCACCCAGCAAGCGATTTCCTCCTCTTGCGCCTCTGTGAAGATAAATGGTGCACCAGGAGGAGAGTTCTCAATCAGGGCCTTGCCTTTCCCTTTGTCGCCCTTGCCTTTGCCCACTTGAGGCTTTGACTTGGACTTGCCTGCAGGGCGGGCGGGGGGAGCTGACTCATCTGAAAAGATACCAAAAGGAAAAAATATTAAGTACATGCAGAACAACAATGTATGGGAATATATAACAAAATCAATAACCCCTCTTGCCCCCATCCATACCAAAAATATGTTAAGTTATAAATATTTACCTTCATCATCCAAGGATCCGGGCTGTCTGTTACGAGGAGGAGGGGGGATGGTGAATGCTGCCGAGACTCCTGGGACTGTTGAGGAGACCTCCTAGACTGCTGAGGAGACCTTTCAGACTGCTGAGGAGACCTTTCAGACTGCTGGGGAGACCTTTCAGACCGCTGAGGAGACCTTTCAGACCGCCGAGGAGACCTGGAACGCTCTGGGGACCGCTCAGGAGTTAAACCTCGACAAGGACTGACATCTTTCTTGGATTTCCTCCCCCTTCTCTCTCTGGTTGGAGACTCAGTGCTGTCTTCTTGGACATCTAAATCCTCAGTTTCCTCTGCGTTCCTCTTATGAGTTCCAGCTTCTTCCCCCTGCCTTTCCCTGTCTTGGGTGGCATGTTAAAGTTGTATTAAAATTGAATTAAACTTTAAATAAAGTTAAATGTAGTACTGTGTGTTCTGCTCCCAATAATCTCCGATCAGCAACTGAATTTCCCACGGTCGGCTAAAGGTTTTATACCATCGGGAGGTCACGTGACGCTTTCGTGACGTAGTTCGAACGCATCGTACTCTCAAAACGACATCGTGTAGCCATCGTGTGGTCTTCGTGTGTCCTTCGGGTAAACTTATTAACAAAAATTCACATCTTCGTGTTGCCTTCGTGTTTGCTTCGGGTGCCATCGTGTGACCTTCTGTAGGCATCGTACTTGCTTCGGCTGTTGATTGGCTGTTTACCAAGTTCGGGGCCATCTTCGCGCGAAATTCAAAATTCCATATTCGTATAGCCATCTGGTGTCAATTTCGGGACAGTGTGATGCCTGCATAACAATAAGTCAATTTTGTTAGGAGTTGTAGAAAGCATTTTAAAGCATATTTGTAAATATTGTTGATGCAGAATTTTGGCTATTCTTAAAGCGCCATATTTACGAATTTCTTTTATCTTTGATACAGGGTGCATTTAGATTTACTTTGTGAGAAAAGAAGGTAGGATAGACCCATGTTTTGGGGGCATTTATTGTGATGTGGAGTGATAGGATAAATTAACAGATCAAGTTTTTAAAAAAATCTTAATTATTTCACTATGGACATCCAACAACCTTGACAAGCTGTTGTTTTTTTTAATTTGCTCAAGTATTGGGTTTCATTTTACGTGTTTAGATCCGGATTATTTATAACAGTTGATATCTTTAAATATTTAGAGCAGGAAACACTTCATAGATCAGAAAAAATAAAATTTACAACCTTGTGAAAATCTATTGCAGCTAATATTTTGCATGTTCAAGGTCTATTGTTCTCGAAGCAAACGGATATTAACTTCAAGAGACAGGTATCTTTCACCTTTTTTAAAAATCTTTTAGCCCACCTGACTACGAAGTGGTCATGGTGAACTTTTGAGATCGATGAATGTCCGTCGTCCGTACGTCCGTCGTTCGTCCACAGTTTAATTAAAAGGCTTGACTCTCATAAATATGGAATTTCATCGAGTCCTGGCATTGGGCTCTCTTAGTGTGTTCAAATGGTTGATATGGCCGCGAGAGCTATATGTTAAAATAGAAAAAGATCTTTAAAAATCTTCTTATTCAAAACCACAAGGCTTAGATATTTGGCAAGTATCATTATGACCCCTAGGTGTAGAAATGAATATAGGTTTGTATAGGTAAAACCTAAAAAATCGTCTCTAAAACCACAAGGCCCAGCGTTTAGATATTTGGAATGTTGCATAATGTAGTGGTCAGCGATGAAAATGAACTCTATGGATAGTTTTGAATGCAAATTTCACTTTTGACCTTTGCTGACCATGACCTGTTGACCTACTTTATGTTTTTGAAGCTACATCAATGGCATTTGAACCTTGTATACAGTTTTGCATGTACATTTCAACTTAAACATTGGCTGACATTGACCTTGGCCTACTGACATATTTTCTTGATTTTGAAGCTACAGGAATGAAATTTAAACTTTATTGAAAAATTGTCATGCAAATTTCAACTTTGACATTGACTGACCTTGACATTCGCCTACTTTACTTTTTTGAAACATGGCATTGAAATTTATTGAAATTATGTGCAGTTTTTGAATGCAGATCGTAACTTTAACCTTGGCTGTCCTAGACCTTTGGCCTATTTTGTTTCAAGCTGAGATGACGTGGTACTTTTCTTACATAACTATTCTATATAGAATCTAAGTGTCTAAAATATAGAAGTACCGATTTAATTTAACATACAACAACTAAGTTCTTTATGACTGTAACTTGAAAAAATATCGTCCCATTGGAGATGAGGCCCCAGTGGGATGGTGAAATTATAAAAATGCTTTTTGTCTGAAACAACCACCCCAATACACTTTTCAGTTGTTATTTTTCAGTTGTTTCTTTTAGCGGGGGAATATAAATTCACTGAACTTTCTAATTCAGTATTATTCCCCAAAATCCTATGAATGACCTTGATGACGACCTTTTGACCTACATATATTTTTTTTCAAAACATCTTCTGAGTAACCGGAATGCCCAGAGCTTAAATATGTGACATGCGGCTGTGCTGTAGTAAACCTCGTATAAAGACTGTTTCAATCATGATCCCGGGGTTAAGTTCTCGAAAATACAAGTCTTAAATGCTGCGAGTTAAAACTTATCCTGACAACTCAGCAGGCCGAATGATTATAGCCAAATCGACCCAAGAATAAGAAGTGTCCTTTTCAAAAGACCATGTGTAATAGCCAAGGCAGATATGATGTTACCTATGCTTGATAAACTTACTTGCAAATATGAGTGCATCAAACCAGGCATTATGAAGAAGTAAAGGTACATTTCCAATTTTTTCCAAAAAAAAAAGCCTTTACTTACAATTCAATGTTCGGTAGTTATCTCAAACACTTAAAATTCCTGAAAGCATCGTCGAATGTTGACAAGTATTTTCTGGGTAAATCTCAAGGACATTTTTTGAAAAAATCCCCTTTGACAGCTGCACTTGTTGCAGAAAAGTAATGAGCATCAACAGAGCATAATTATGTGTTTGCAATTTTTTGAACGCTTCCTTAGACCTACACGTATTATTGTTATCGGTTGTGGAAAAAATGCGGTAGCACCCACAGACGCTCTCTTAATGATAACTCTAGGGAGAAGAACAATCAGCCATTTATAGCGAAACGAGTATTTCAATACTCAATTCGGCGTTTACAGTTATAAAATAGAAAGAATCGTTAATATTTTGACTCAAAAGAGAAAACACCTTTATCTGTGTAACTTAAAATACAAAGTCTTCTTTGTAATTCGACTAGAACTTACTGCTTAATTAAAACGTATAGAGTCTTATGTACCAGTGCCAGATGAGGTTTCCTGGAGGTTTGCATTTTTTGATAGTGCATTGTTTCAAGAAGAAAAACTGCACTTTTTAAGTTCATAATCCCTCTAGTTGTATCATAGCATTACTTTATAGCATGCATGCCATCCCATTGACACAAACGTGACTGCTTATTATGGGAAACATAGACACAGACTGCCGATCTGCATTTTTCCGGGAGAAAAAAATGAAACAGGGACACACTTTAAGACTTTGAAAAACTTATTGTAATAACAGAACACTTCAGGGAGAAACGTGTGAATTGTACTTTTTAAACCATTTAGAATGTTCACAAAAATAGAGCAGTAAATCCACAAACGATTACAATACAAAAATGTAAAAAAAAATACCTAGAAACATTCTTGTTTCTTTTGTCTAGCATCCACAATTTTTAAAAATGTTTCAAGTTGAGGTTTTTGAGATTTTTACAGCTAATTTTTCTCAGGTTATCTGTAAAGTAAAATGACATTGCAAAGTTAATGATAAGTGTCTTTCTAGGTTGGAGTTTAAGAAAATATCTTCTGCTATGAGATATCTTTCATTTCTTGCATATCGGATCGGATTGGCATTTCCGGTGATTTTGCACATGCTGAAAAACTGGTCTGGCACCACTCCTATGCCAGACGACTCTCGTGAATTACTTGTGACGTAACGTTATAACATTGTGACGTCACTTTCCCAAACACAACGTCTGAATATCGTTTGTTTTATATGATAATGCATCATTTTGATAAGTTTGAATATAGAAATCTTCTTTAAAGTGCAAGACGGTATGCAAGAAAAAATTTCATACAAAACAGTTACCCTCAGTGACGGATATTTCGTTCTGAACTTCGTGCTCATGACAGAAGCTATTATTGTTCTACAATGTGTCTTTACTAATATTAAACAGTCACTAAGATCAATTTGTAAGTTATGCACTGATTTACCCGCCTAGCTTCGTCGTTCCGTAATTTTGAAGAACAAAAAATTGTACAACATATTTATCATAAAGTTAATTTTGCCATTCGACCCTAATGATATTTCAAACATTGTTAAAACGAACTGACCCCAAAATTGATGGAATGAAAACAAAACTCCTGCGTTCGACGAATCGCCAAAAGTATGTTCCATTTTGGACGCGTATGAAAATCGGGTTTAATACAGAATGCAAAAGTGGCCATAACGTATTATACGTATTTAAAGCACATACAGTTTTTCAGGATATAAACTCCCTTTCACACATTTTAAGGTAGCTGCGGACCTTAGGACCAGAATTTAAAAAGTAGAAGGTGAAGTATGAATATTGGTCCAGGTATAGATCTAAGTCTATATTTTCGAAAGATAAAATTCTTTTTTCATATTAAGCTTAAACGTTCGTGTAAAAAGCGCCACCTGGCGGCACCCGTTTTTTAAACAATTATTGAACGTTTTTCTATCATAATTTCAATACATTTTTAATATGTTGGCGATTTCACTTTTTTGAAGTGTACATTATTTTGACAACAGCCTTTATTCGGTTGGAGTATTTTTAATATGTTTGGTTGATTATAAGACCATTATTTCTGCAAAAATAAATAATCCAAAGCCAAAAACGTAGTGAATTTTTTAACGTCAAAATTTACGGATTTTGCCGTATAGCGCGTTATCCGCGCGGTCAAAGATTTTCATTTTTTGATATTATGTGCATGAGGTTTTACTCTTGAAAATGATCAAATAAAAAAGTCACGTGTTCTCGGAGGATTTTTTGCTAAAAAACGCGACGTTGACCAGGACGTTATACGTCGCCATTACAATGTGTTATGACAAGCGCATTTGCGTTAACACTGAAATAATTAAATTAAATACGTTTTCTATATTTTTTGCAGACAATCTTGTGGGACGTATATGTGTTAAAACATATATATTATATTTAGAAAAGTAAAAAATAATCATTAGTTATAATACTTTTTGTGTTACATGTATACAGCGTTATTACCAATTATTACCAGTCTATATTACAAATCCCAATTTGAAACGTGTTAACATCTTCAGTGTACGCAGGAAGGTTCTAGGGGTCCAAAACCGCACTTCGAAACTTAAGACCCTGGATATGTTAATATTAGCCAAAACATTATAATATGTAGCTTTTTTACAGCTGTTTCGTTTTGGAAGTATCTCGGGTCCTCGTCCGCATCCAACGCCCCAGATCTTGAGACTAAGCTATATATCTGTCGTTTTGAGCCCTCGAAATATTTTTATTTTATTTTCTATATATATCTTTCTTTAAAAAGAACATAATACATTGTATATCGAAAACTGTTTTGCTATCAAGTACTTATTACTTAAAAGAAAGAAAAAACGTATACCAGTATTTGACTTTTAAACACCTTCTATCAATCCACAATTTCGTTTAATGGGAAATGTGTAAAAAATACAGTCTGTGAGCTTGACATCTCTGACTTAATATGTTCACAGCAAACTGCAAACTAACTTTGAAAGATCATTTCAGTACTTTAAACAATTTTAGTGAAATTTAAAAGCAACAATTGCATTTAGAGATAATTATTTTATAAAGTGTGAATGCACTCTTTTCAAGTGATTGTTGTTGTAGAATTTTCACGCCCCCGTATTTTTGGTCATTTTTATGGGCGATCATTTTACCTAACCATCGTTCCTTGGAAGAACCAGTACTAGATACCTAGGTCCGTACGAAACTGCATGACAATTGTCTCACATAAAGAGATATGGTCGGTAGCTGGGCTAGAACCTATGACCCTCGATCAATGAGAGGTTACAGCATTTTCAAGTCAGCGACCATGGAGGAAGTCTTTAAGTGATAATCCACCTGTTTGTGCGGGGGTAAGAATCACGTATGATGGCGTGTAACGCTGTTACGACCTCTAACGTTTTCCTTTCGGATACAGAAAAAAGATAGGTATTACGTAGAAAACTAGTGAAACCATCAACCAAATTCCTTAAAGTTTTAATACAAAACTATTTATCAGTTCTTTTGCCTGTAAGTTTTGCGTTGTAACGTCATGGTTTGAAAACATTGAAACGTCGCGTATATATGCATTTTCTGGTGATATTCGAAGATTTTAACAAAAAATCTACCGAGAACACCTACCTTTTTTATTTGATCTTTTAAAAGAGCAAAACCTGATGCACATAATACCAAAAAATAAAAAAAAACTTTGACCGCGCGAATAACGCGCTATACGGCAAAATCCGTAAATTTTGACGTAAAAAAATCACTACTTTTTTGGCTTCGGGCTATTTATTTTTGCAAAAATAATGGTTTTGTAATCAATCAAACACATTAGAATTGCTCCTACTGAAGAAAGGCTGTTGTCAAAATAATGTACACTTGAAAAAAAGTGAAATCGCCAAAATATTATTGAAATTATGATAGAAAACGATAAATTTTCGTTAGAAAAACGGGTGCCACCAGGTGGCGCTTTTTACGTAAATGTTAAACCTAAAAGGAAAACAGAATTTTATTTTTCGAAAATATAGACATGGATCTATACATGGACCAAAATTCATATTTTCCCGTCTACTTTTTGGGTCGATTGTTAAAATCGACCTAAAGTTAACAGAGTATATCGGCCTTACGGCCGAACGTACAACATACAAACAAGTAGTTCCATATAAACAGTTGTTAGGCATTATAGTGATTTCTGTTTTCAAAATTATATAGAAATAAATCTAAATAATCTAAAAACATTTCAGAATAGAATAAAATTATTTCGTTATTGTTCTTTAAATGTGTAATTAATCGTAAATACTATTAATGCGCGAACGAACGACTTGGACATACAAATTTATAACAACTCGTTTTTTACCAACTACTCTATATTCGGCGGACATACAGCAGTTGGTAGAGATGCCGGAAATTGAAATTGCGCTGACTTACTGCGGCGGACGCGAGTTCGAAACCCATCTAATACAGTTTTTTTTTTTAACATTTTTCTTCTGTTTTACTTATAATTTTAAGACTTTAAACCATTTTAAATGTTTTACAGCAAATAATCATAGAAAACTTCATTCATGTCAAACTTATAAGGATAATGTTAATAAGACATACTGTATACATATTATTCGATAACAGTAAAGTTCAGTCAGTAGTCGTGTCAGGTTTTGTTTGTACAACCAGAATTGGTTTCCTTGGGTTCTTTTGGGGCCATGCCTTAACATCAATCATCACCAATTTCTAGAATATTTACATGTCAGTTTCGTTTGAGGGCCCGCTGTGATACTTTGTATCACTGTTTTTCTTGTTCAGTTATTAATTTACTCTGTGTCTTCTTTGATCTTGCTCATTGTTCAGTTTTTGCCTACAATTTAGGATAGGAATTTATTTTGTATTATTGACACAATACACTCAACCCTATGGGCAAATCCCATAACTTTTGAATGACATTAAAAGTTGTGCAAACTTTGAATTTTCAGTTCAGGTTTGTAAAAATCCACTCCTCAGTTACCATTCACAGCTATGATACTTTATAGGGTAGTTGAACATACATGTAGTCACTGAATGCAAAAGGTAAGCACATGGGTTCCTATCAAAAGTAAAGTTTACACATATGGTTAAAGGTCAAACTCTGTGGACATTTGTGTCTCCAGTTTGTTGATAACTTTACTCATGCATGGGTTGCCCTGATATTTACACATGTATGTGTACAGTCTGTGTTGTTCAGAGACAATCGACCCTCCAGCACTTTCAGTCCTTTGATGCAATCCTGGTCCTAAGGTCCGCAGCTACCTTAACCATGACAAGTGAAGTTTTATTGTAGTACAACGGTTTACGATGCTTTTAAAAGATAACTTGTTATATCAGATTCGAAGATCAGAATTTTAATTATTTTTGCATACAGACTGCCTCGGATTGCAATAAAAATCTCTTAAATTTCGAATGCTTTGTGCTCAAATAAGAACGTTTAGATAATGATGCTATTCTGGTCACAAATGGTGCAGCTATCAAATAATACAATTCAAAATATTTAATAAAGAATAGTTTTTAAATAAAAGATGGTGCAGAAGTTTATACCACAAAATCCACATCCTTTTGTAAATATTATAAACATGCATAATTAGATCCGTGTTTGATACATAAATTAAAATATGATGGATCAGTTTTCTTATACTTTCTTATACTTTCAAAGAGATCCTATTCTTCACATCTAAGACACACTGGGAAAATATGGTCCTTCAAACCATGTACTAATCCGTAAAAGTATGAGCATAGGAGCTCGAGGTCGGGATTATGCTTTTTCCGGCTTTTTACATTTATTTAAGAACCAAACTAACAAAATATGATTTTATTTTCCCCGGATCTTAACTTTCATATTTTACCACTGAAGTACCCGGTAGACTGAATAAAGAAAAGGAGTGACATACGCCATGTTATCCAACACAAACTGCTAAGAGTTACGTCCCTCAAAAACTGGTTCTCCGTTTACCAATGTGACGCAACATGGAACCGGAACCTATACATGTAAACATAGTGTGTTGGCAATTTCAAAAACTGGCGGAACAGTTTTTTTTTTAATGAAGCAGTCATGGACTATTATCTTGCCATACCATTTTAACAAATTGAGCACACGGTCTATGAGTGTTGCAGAAAAAAATGAAATTTAAAAAAAAAGGGACGTCACTCTTAGCAGTTTGTGTTGGATAACATGGCGGATGGCAAAACAAAGCCGGAAAAAGCATAATCCCGACCTCGAGCTCCTATGATATGAGTAGACAAAGACATTACGTGCAACAAATTATTTTAGACATACTATGTTTCAAAGTTATAGCTAGGTCTGCAGTATAATATAATATTAACTGCAAAAATCGTTGAACCGTTAATAATAAGTGCACCGTAGTTTTATGATATAGCTCTCGGAACACTATGAAGGAAGAATGACAACGCCGAAAAATACCATAAAGAGAAATTCAATACATCTAAAGTGAAACTTGTGGGAAATTGTATGCAAAGAATACTGTGTGCTTTAGCAAATGCTTTACACTTAAACCTGTGATTACAGACCAATGGCAGGAAAACGATTAAGCGGGTATTGCATTTTTCATAGCCACACTCATTTGATATACAAAATCGAACCTTATAACTTTGAATATTGCCCTAGTTACATCACATTTTGACGACCGTCTTTGGCATTTTTTTCATATTGTCCGTTCGTATCTGGGATCCAAACACTTATCTAAAAAATTGTGAGATTACAGCGGCTTGACAATCTCTTGATTAAAAACTTAATCACAAGAGAGAGTCCACTTTCCCATGCACGTATATTAAACACTATAAATCGCAAGCTATTTTACTATTCCTAAAAGAGATATCTCTCCAATTTCAAAGAGGTATCGTTCGTTCCAATACAAATATCTATTTCACGCCGAGAGATATATTTGTATCACAGAAAGGTATCTACTGAACATTAAAAGATACCTCTTTTACTTACAGAGATATCTGTTTAACATCATTAGATAGATATTTTTGTACTTTTGAGAGTTATCTCTCAATTTTAAACAGATATCTCTTTTTCATAGATATTATTTGAAGTAGGAGAGAACTTAAACTTACATTCAAATAAATCTCTTTAGTATTAAGAAATAGGTTTCAAAAGACGAAAGATATTTCTAGTGAAAGACGATATCTCCTTATTTACAGAGATATCTTAGTTTAAGATACATCTTCCCTATTTTAGGAGATACCTCTATGCAATCAGAGAGATATCTCCTTTTGGGTTGAATAGTAGAAGAGATATCGCTCTTATTTCTAGGAGATATCTTTCATTTTGATAAAGATATCTCTTTAACACTGAGATATATCTTTGTATCACAGAAATATATCTCCTGAACTTTAAGAAATATCACTTCTACTTACAGGGATATCTGTTTAACATCATTTGAGAGATATCCTTCTATTTTCAATAGATATTTCTCAAATTCACAGAGTTATCTTTTTAAGAAGTAGAGATATCTATGTACGACAGAGAGATATTTCTATCTATAGCATTGAGATATATCTCTTTAGTATTGGGAGCTCTCTTTCTAAACAGGTGAGATATCTCAATCGAAAGAAAGGAGATATGAAATCAGAGAGATATCTCTTTTTTGATGAAATAGTAAATTGGCTTGCCATAACTATATCCAAGAACTATAATATAAAATTGAGTTTATTTTGCTTAAAGAAAAGTAATAAAATAAAATAAAAGGCCGACTTTCATTCTTTCCACAAAAAAGTGGTATTTTGACCAGTTTCAGGAAGCAACACTGTGAGTCGTAACTGTATATGTAAAAATTTAAAGTCACCAGCAAGAAGGATGTGACTTGAGTTAAGGAACTGCTTTAAGTTTCTGGGATTATCTCTGTTCATATATCTTCATTTATCATCAAATGTTTTTCAAAGAGAAATACTATCAAGTTTGTGCAGTTCAAAAACTGTCAAAGAATTCGACTTTCGGACAAGATAATTAGAATGTTTTTCTTTATTTGCCGTGACAACAAAAAAAAATGTCACGATGGAATGCATACTTAAATCAAATATCAAATAAAACCACCCAAAACATCCCTGTAAAGTTTAAACAAAATTTATCATTTAGTTAATAGGATATGCCGCGAAAGTGAGACGAAATATTTGACTGACGGACGAATGACAGCGCATGATGGATGGCGATTGATGGGAGAGGTCACTGCGTGTTCAGGGTTAACTAAAATACAGGAAAAATGCAATTTATGCAAAAGAATTCAGTGCTAACCTGCGAAAACCAATGATACACCTATATATAACTTACGGGTGCCTTATTTACGAATAATAAGACATAACAGGCACTTTAGAGATAGTGAAATATGGTGACTATAATTCAATCGTAACATTCGTATGGAACGACTTACGAATTTTCCATTTACCTGCCGCTGATCACAAATTAGCAAGACGTTTCCGTGCCTTGATTGGAAATCACCGATTTCACATTTTGGAATATTTGTGTAATATTGTGGTTGCATAGTTCAGCCACGAGATGGCGCTATAGCTATCACGATAATGTCAAAAATTATCTAGATTATTCGAAGTTTTATATTTTACTGTTTCAAGTTTTAAAAAAGAAGTTATTTCGATAGTTCTAAACCATGGAAAACATTCTGAATGATGTTCGGCTGCTTCACCAACTTTGCCAACCAGCATCGATATAATCATGTCTTCCGATTGGGCCGTTGTAATATTTTGTATATACATGCATACTCCAGCTCATCTCACAACGCCTGTAAACTTATTTGTATAAATAGCCCTGTGAAATGATAAAACAAATGATACTTTCTTAAAGGTTCACTACTAAGCGAAAATTAAGTGACAGTTATTTCAATGGCAAGTACATTACCTTATGCAAGACACTAAATAATGAAGATTGTCAGGTTAAAATTTACAGAAAGTGTTTACAACACGAAGAAAAGTATGTGTGTTATGTTGAAATCTCACTGATTCGACAAAATGACCACCCGGGTCTTTTTAACTTTCTTCATAATGCATAGAAAAATAAGTGTACATGTACTGTGGTTTAATTAGAATTTCTACATACCAACTTTCATTTTTTATTAAAAGTAACTTATTTCTGTGTTTTTTAAAGTATATTTGAATTTTCGCTTTCCTTAGTATTGGACCTTTAAGAAAATAGATAAAACGTTACGAATATTATCAAAAGTTTAGAAGGTCATTCCATTCTGTTTTGTTGTGTTGTGTCATTATTTGTTGACTTTTCGGGACTATACATGGCCTTCTACGTTTCTCGGTAAAAAATGATGAATCCTTGTTTTATATGGGGGTTATTATCTTTGAGCGAGTGTAGTTTAATAACCGATGGGTCGTTTGCAATAAAAATTATACAAAATTTGTCTAATATACAATTTATTATGCGTGTGAAATTTCAAGTAAATTCTTACAGTGGTTGTCAAAATAATGAATAAAGACTAAAGGTAGTGTACATGATTATATACAATTATAATCATACATTGCCTTTAAGCATGTAATTATAATATAAATCTCTCTAGCCTGTTTCAAGATTTATTGCACTCTTAACTTTGTCAACCATAATTCTCATTGTTCATTATCTCAATATTACTGGTGATATTGGTTAAAAAAAAACTTAATCAAGCTGGTCTCATCCTATGTTACATTTGTTTTAATTTGTATATTTAGAGCTAACTCAGAAATATTGACGCGAATCTATTTAATTTATTATAAACATTGAGGATGTTGAGGAGACATGCAACGTGCAAAAACCATGACGTCTAGTTTGCCTCATTCTTATTTCCCCCTTTTTTTACTTTTTCTTGTCCCGAGCTAAATTCTAAAAACTGTCTAAACCTTTGAGGCAAGCTAGTTCTGGTTCTTGCACACTGCATGGCTCCTCAACACTATCATGCCTATATATAAATCAAAAAGACTCGCGACAATAATTAGAGCATGTTGTTGAAAGAAAAAGTACAAGAATTCAGCGACAAAGATAAAGCTAACAGTTAGCCAGTTTTGCGAAGGAAAATACATTTATGACTGGTTGCTATTAAAACGTGGCTGATTATGTCATTTTCATGAAAAAACAGAATTTAGTCTCATTCAAATTTCATCGGTTTCAAATGACTCATTCAAATGAAATTTGAAGTTTAAATTTAGCATTTGGTCCGGTAAGAGTATATGCAAGAGCATTTAAACGAACGGCAAACGAAAAAAAATACAGAATTTTATTGGATTAATGGACATATCTAAACAATTAATAATATCTTGAAAACAAAAAAGGGTAAAACACACATGACTCTAGTCATTGAGTGTACATGTTCATGCAGTGTTGCCTGAAATTTAAAAAAAAAAAACTATGGAAAGCCAGTCATGCAGTTGTTAGCAATATGCTTACTGATGTATGGTCTATTGGAGTGTAGGTGTGTTATAAGTGATATAGGACGACAAACACTACCATGTGTGCATGAACAAAACGAAAAACAGGGAAAATAGACAGTACCGCATACAGATTAGACAGACAAATACAGACTGCATACAAATAGCATAATATAAGTGTAACTGTAGCATTCGACCCTGTGACAATAACATTCTGAAGACAAAATAAAGGATCGCGATCATTGCGCCGATTATGAAGGGAGAGAATAAGGCGATATTAGCTTGATACAGAAGTCTTACTATACATTTGAAAATAGATACTCTTTCATCTTTCACTAAATAGCATATTTTTGTACAAGTTTTGCGCTCAAATGTTTTCTAAGAATGAATTTCAAATATTTGCCTCAGAGTTGCCAGATCGTGAAAAGATAAACAAGTCTCGTATATTATTTTTGATGAGAAATAAGACTGACTTCCTTCATTTACCTTTTAATTTCACATAAACTGAAGAAAAAAAAACAAGAGGGTCGTGATAGCCCTATATCGCTCACCTGAATATCATTGCACTTTAAAAATAAGAAAGTAGTTCAAAATGTCATAATCAAGGTCAGTCATAGGAATTTTGGAAACAAGCTTTCAACTCAAAACAAATAGTCAAAATTTCATTTATCTCGATTGATAAACAAAAACTATGCCAAAGGTCAAGGTCAGCCTAGGTCAAAGTTGAAATCTGCATTCAAAACTGAACAAATGGTTCAAATTTAAAAACTGTTACTTCAAAAATAGGAAAGTGGGCCACTAGGCCAAAATCAAGGTTAGCCAATGTTGAAGTTTAAATCTACATGAAAAACTGTATACATGGTCCTTTTATAAGCCTATGTAAAATCAAATGACACAAGGGCGGGGTCAATTTTGACCCGGGGCCATGATTTGAACACTCTTTTTAGACGACTACTCGACAATGCTGCTTGCCAAACATTTAAGCTCTGTGCCTCTCGGTTTTTGATAATATTAAGGTTTTTCTTCGGTTTCCATGGCAACCAGAGTTCTACATGTAAGAGAGTTCTCTGAACAACTTTAGTAGAGCTTTATTCATGCATGGAACATTTTTGACATTCAATTATCTAAGCTCTGGGCCTTGTTGTTAAGGACAAGAAGATTTTTTGAAGTTTTCCTTGTTAAATGTTAAATCAAGTAACCCAAGGGTAGGTCAATTTTGACCGGGGTCATGATTTGAACAATCTTAGTAGACGTCTACACGACAATGCTACATGCCAAATATATCCCGATTTTGAGATTAATATCAAGGTTTATCTTCGGTTGCCATGACAACCAGAGTTCTGAATGTAAGAGAGTTCTCTGAGCAGCTTTAGTAGAGCTTTAAGAGCTTTATTCATGCAAGGAACATTTTGCCAAGTTTCAACAGCATTGGCTTCACAGTTGGTGGGATGTATTTGAAGAAATTGTTGACGCACGGACGCCCGGACGACGGACGTCACGCGATCACAAAACTAACATTCTTTGAATGTGCCAGTTTTGAAAAACTAGATATTACATCAAGTTTGAAGAACGCATAACCATACGGGTACTTTCAAGTGCATCAGTTATTTCGTTAAACAAAATTATATATACAACACATGCCTTTGGACACATTTAGCAGAAAAAATCGCACCACTTTAAAAGATTTTGTTTCTTTTTGTGTTTGTTTCTTTATTTTTTTTTTTTTTTTTAACTTAAAGTGACATTATGCTCATCTTACTGCACATAGTGTATTTTTGGTGACAGTTTTATAAAAGCAATTTTCGGTAGCTGTGCATTTAAATGTGTTAAATTAATCATAATGCCGCATTAATATTTGAAGTTGGTGCTTTAGAAATTAAAGAAATGGACTAATGAAATAATAATTCCGTCCTTGACAGTGATCTCCCTTGTGTTATTAGTATTGCTCGGCAGTGGAAGGGAAGCAACTCCGACATGCATTTTTTGTTTATTTCTTAAATTGACTCTCCCAGTCAAAATAGGAAAAGTAATATTTGGAAAGTTATTATTTCGTACTGGTAGCAGGAAAAGATTGTTGTATTGGGTCAAAAGTTATTATTTCCTCTACCCTTTTCACACACACCTACTTCAACTCGAATTTTACTTTAAAAAATGTGCATAATGTCACTTTAAATTTGTTTAAGAATAGATAGTTATGCAAACCCACTTTTTCTATTTTGTTGTTTATTTCACTGTTTTCATTTACCGTTTTTATTATAAGGCTTTAAAAATGAAAAAGTACTTTACTTTGTTCGAAAACACTCCGTTCATAATGAGTAGCTGGATATTTTGGTCGGTTCAGAGAAAAGAAGCATACACTTTTTAAAGATGGCATAAAAATAAAAAAACAACTTTTTCTAAGGAAGGTAGTAACCTTAGCCCACTAAGTTGGTACTAAGCAAGGAAGCATGTTGATTAGAGCAGTGTTACGTAAGAATTTCTGTGAAGTCTAACACAAGTACAGTACCGCTAAGTCAGTAAATCTTTATAAACATTTCTTTTGCAGAAAATGGCAGAGCTTTTTGACAATACTTTGCTAAGATTCGAGAATTATCATCACACATTCTTCATAGAGATGACTAATCTTCATGAAAAAAGTAATCTTAAATTTCACGGAGAATTTCTCGATGATGGCAAGAGGTTTGATGACAATCAACCCGGAGTCTCGGGCCAACCTCTAGACAAGACCTATTATGGCAGCAGAAGTATTTTCCATTATTTCTGCAATCGTACGAAGGCCATGACTGGAGTGTCTGGTGGAATGATGTATGAATATAATGGCATTTACCTGTATATCGGATTCAGCAACCCTCTGGTTGGGAGCAGAAAATGCTTTGTGGAACTTAAACAAGAGAAAGAGACAGCAAAATGGGCCTTCAAACAACTTCAATACAGGGACGATAAGATATCTACTTGTTGTGGATGGAAAGTCAAGGCAGCGTGTGTATACATCTTGACATATCAAAATTCCGAATTTAACTTGCATATATAATGTTATATGGTTTTAATGTTCTGAATCTAACATGAATATAGCATATGCGATTGCATTTTCACCATTATGACACTTGAAGGTCTGTTAACTTGCCGTTCTTTTGCACAATCAAAACTTGATTTTGTTCGATGATACTAACACGAACTGAACTCCATTATGTTTTTTGCTTTCAGATTTGAATCGACGAAAAAGCCTAAGTTGAAGGTAACAGTTGGCAAAGATGACAAATTCTAACGAAAACGTATCATAACATAATTCTGTGGAAAACATGGTTTGCAATCTTTCGGAACAATTATGTCATTGAAAGCAAGAAACTAAGCCACAACAATTTACGAATATCAGTGAATGAAAAAGATAATGCTCACTGCAAATTTGAAGATGATATTTTATTTCTATTATTTGGTAATAAGACCTTCATTAAAATTGATAAAGATTTTTTTAGTATTGTTATTATTCGTCAGTTGTACTTTTTTGAATGAGGGCGAAAACTTAGTGGTGTAACAGGTTACTGCCATGATGTCCAAAACTGGTTCTGACGAAACAACCGTGTAGTCTGATCATGATCTGCACTGTTCGCTTTTTAGTCCGTGATTTTTATGCGAAGAACAGTAAATGGAACTGTCCCAGCATGCAAAGTGAAACGTCCAATTTTGGAAGTGAAAACAGCAACCTTATTTTTGCCTTTAGCACACTAGGTGCATCTATAACAGAATATTTATATTCAAATACTACTTTTGTACTGCTAAATTCTCAAAATCACACTTCCTGGTGGAGCATTCATCAACTTTTCTGTATCTTTATCAATTCCTTTTTGGACCTATTATACGCGGTTGTTCGTGGCTTTATTCAGGTGTGAAATGTCTATTAAGTAATTATCAGTTGTAAATTCGATTTGAGGCTGTGGCAATTATTATAGTACCATGTAAAGAAGCGAAACAGGAGGGTTTCATCAATAACGTATTTTGCTATAGACAACAGTCCATCAACATCATGTCTGCTTGTGGTCATGCAATTTATGGCCATAATGTATTCACCGTTCTTACAATGTGGTCAATCATTTATTTCTATCAGGCTCATTTGTTTTCTAAGGTTCCTAACCTATTTAGATCCAGATCTCTCAAGTAAGGGAAGTGTTAAAAACATGAGTATCCCTAATCTTCAACCTACACGGGAACTGATCTTGAGAGCGTTTACCTCGAGAGTGAAAGTTGGCCCCTGCATTCGCCAGTGTAAAATGTACTAACCAAATATCTTAAATAGGAAATCCGATGACAGGACTACAATTTTGGGATCGCAACTTTCAAGCGAGTGAGCTGCATTCGAGTTTTTCTGTTTTTAGTTTTCTTCCAATAGTTTTGTTTTTAAGGTGTTTGATTGCAAATTAATTGTTTTATATTCGGCGAGGTTGAGCCAAAACAAAACAAATTTAAGTGATTAGATGAACACGTTTGTGAAAACACAAAGTATTAAATGCATGCAGCCACAGCTATCCCTGTAGCAAGAATAAGTCCTTTCTTGATTAATTTGTCTTTCCATGAGAAAGATGGTTGTTCTAGATGTGTTCCTTTTGTGTCCACACTGTCAATATCTATATCTTCGTGTACGCTGTTTAGGTTGGTTAAGGCGATTTCGGCTGAGTTAGCTGCGTTTCATAGCGAGTACATGTATATGTCTCACTAGATATTGCAGATTCTGAAAGATTTGGAAGATAAATAATTGTAATAACAGCGTCCTTTTAACTGACTTTTTAAATACATAATATTATAAAGTCCAACGCGTACAGTAATATAATTATGTGATTAATTCTAACGTATTTTGAAACCGCATTACGCCTTCCAAAGACAAACATATTTCAATACAATTCTAAATTTAAAACAGAAATGACAGTTATGTTTATAACAATACACTAAGAGTGTCAAAGGGAACTATTTCTTACAATATTTTCTTTAATGTGATTAATACTCTAATTATTAATACGAATATGTCAGAACACAAACTTTCATTATTTAGACTTTTGAAACAAGTATGAAGGCATATTAATTACATATTCAATTCCTTAAAATCCAAAAGTATTGTCCCTAAAACACTTATTTGGTCAGTTTTATTCCAAAGGTCATGCATTTTATAAGAAAAATCCGTTAACAGACTAACAGAAAATGATTTACCACTCTTTGTTATGGAATGAGGCTCTACAGATGGCATATCAAAATCAGGTTCTTTGGCGATTTTAGGCCGTGTGTTTTCAAGAATAGCTAGTTCTTTTTCTCAAAGTCGATGGCAGTGGGTGAAGTGCTGTACCAATAATTTTGTCTGGAATAATCGGTCGCAAAGATCTGTCTCGTCTATATATACTTAATATAGTTGCATTTTCACTTCTGCTCTTTCTATATGTAGGACTGCACCCAAAAATAGCAGCATATATTTTACTGAACAAGTATATTTGATTTAATGGCGCCGCAAATAAATTTAAGAATACTGTAATACAAAAATATTTTGCGAAACATGAAATAAAAACCTTTTATAGTCCAGGAGAAAACAAAACATTTTATTGGTCTAAGTATGAGTCAAACTACGCTAAGACACTACGCTAAGACACATTGAAAATCTGTCATGGGATGAAAAAATACCATTTCTTATAACTGAAATAACATGCACGCCTTTTGCTTTGACTTTGGGTGTCTCTCTTCCAGTCTTTGGATGCTTGTACTTGTCGGCTGTCTTCCCCACACATACACCGACTAAGCATGTCTTTAGGAAGCCTTAATGATAAATTTAAGTTGTACTGACATTGTTTCAGTAGTGAGTAATTTTTATGAAAAGTTCACTGTTAAGTGCTGACAATGATGAATGCTAAACTGAATTTGAACAAATATTGAAGAAAAGAACATTCATTCTCTGTTCTTTTTAGATTTAACTATCTATGGAGCGCCAAATCTTCAAGTACTAAAATATTTGAAGAGGTCTTTAAATATTTGGAGAGCTCTTCAAATAATTGTAGAGGTCTCAATTTCAATTAGAGATATCTCCAAATAATTATACCGCGCAATAATTGTAATAGAGAGGTCTTTAAATATATGGAGAGCTCTCTTAGTCAATTTTTGATGTCAAAACTGATTTAGAGCGTGTAATTAATTAATTGTAGACCTCTCCAATTCAACTGCAGATATCAAAAATTAAGGTGTAATTCAGCTGCTTTTAAGAGCTATGCAATAGGACTGAAGAGGTCTCTAATTGATTTGAAGAAATCTCTTTTTGTTTTATAGCTCGCTACAAATCAATTTATAGAGGTATTGGATTCAATTAGAGACCTCTCTAAATCAATTTGAGGACGGTGAAATTCAATTTTAGATATCTTGAATTCGATGTTAACACATGCCAAATCTACACATACTAAAGTATTTAAAGTGGTCTTTAAATATTTGGAGAGCTCTGTAAAATATTTGGAGAGGTCTACAAATCAATTAAATCAATGGATTTAAACCGCGCTACAAACGAATTTTTGATGTCTTTAATTGATTTATAGACCTCTCCAAATATTTTACAGAGCTCTCCAAATATTTAAAGACCTCTTCAAATACTTAAGTATATGTAGTAGATTTGGCATGAATTCAAGATATCTAAAATTGAATTTCATGCGCTCAAATTGATTTAGATGTCTCTATTTGAATTCCAGACCCCTCTTATTTAATTTGTAGCGAGCTTAAAAACAATTTAGAGAGGTCTTCAAATCAATTTGAGACCTCTTCAATTCAATTACAGAGCTCTTAAAAACAGCTGAAATGCATCTTAATTTTTGATATCACTTATCAAATTGTAGAGGTCTTCAATTCATTTATTGCGCGCTTTAAATCAAATTTTGATATCATTAATTGAATTAGAGAGTTCTCAAAATAACTAAAAACCTCTTCAAATATTTAAGTATATGTAGATTTGACGTTCCATAACTATCTACATTTTAAACTTGAATTTTACGGCATATGATTTAATATAAAAATTGCAATATTTATTATTTATACACAAATTTCAGGAGAGAAACTAATGAAAAAAGACTAGAAAACTAAACAATGTTTTATGAAAACACAATGCAAAGGCGAGAGTTGATAATCAAAAGATTCAAATTCTTAGATTACCTCCCTTCGAATTGAATATATAAGTGAATTTATGACCTTATATCTGAAAGCTCCTGTGAAGAGTTTTAATTTTTTTTTAATAAACTCACTCCCCAACTGATAAACTTTAACATTTTTATAAATTATTGAATTCCACCTCCTGAGGTATTGGTGCTTCTTTCTCATGCATAGTAAATCCCATTATAAACCTGTAAGGTGTTCATGTTGGGTCAGTGTGTATACAGCTACATGTTGCTGTATTTTCAGCTATACACCTGGGATAATATTTTATACTTTAATAAAAGCCACCTACCTTGACCATTTACGAGCACAACTCAGCGCTCGGTCCTACCATAAAAGTACATGTATATTGCACGAATATATTGTGGCTATTGTCACTTCTTGTACAGGTGTTCTCAATTTTGCGCGCCATTTTTACTATGTAACGAGCAGCACGATTTTACCGTGCTCTTCGAGGCGAACAGATAAACACTTTAGTTTTTTTCACAACGATATAAATCAGGTACTGTACGTACGGAAGCGTCCTGGTGCCAATTCATAATGTTCTATAAAAGAGAGTAACTCCTACGTAGGAGATAAAAAAAGCCTAATTAGGAGTTTATAACTCCTATGTAGGACTTTATAACTCCTACGTAGGACTTTATAACTCCTACGTAGGACTTTATAACTCCTTCGTATGAGATAAAAAAGGCCTAATTAGGAGTTTATAACTCCTACGTAGGACTTTATAACTCCTACGTAGGAGATAAAAAAGCCTAATTAGGACTTTGTAACTCCTACGTAGGAGATAAAAAAGCCTAATTAGGAGTTTATAACTCCTACGTAGGATTTAATACTCCTACGTAGGACTTTATAACTCCTACGTAGGAGATAAAAAAGCCTAATTAGGAGTTTATAACTCCTACGTAGGACTTTCAACTCCTACGTAGGACTTTATAACTCCTACGCAGGACTTTATAACTCCTACGTAGGACTTTATAACTCCTACGTAGGAGATAAAAAAGCCTAATTAGGAGTTTATAACTCCTACGTAGGACTTTTAACTCCTACGTAGGACTTTATAACTCCTACGTAGGACTTTATAACTCCTACGTAGGACTTTGTAACTCCTACGTAGGGGATAAAAAAGCCTAATTAGGAGTTTATAACTCCTACGTAGGACTTTATTACTCCTACGTAGGAAATAAAAAAGCCTAATTAGGAGTTTATAACTCCTACGTAGGACTTTATAAAACTAACTCAGACGTAAAAGTTACGAATTCCTAATTAGGCTTTTTTTCTCCTACGTAGGAGTTATAAACTCCTAATTAGGCTTTTTTATCTCCTACGTAGGAGTTATAAAGTCCTACGTAGGAGTTATAAAGTCCTACGTAGGAGTTATAAAGTCCTACGTAGCAGTTATAAACTCCTAATTAGGCTTTTTTTATCTCCTACGTAGGAGTTACAAAGTCCTACGTAGGAGTTATAAACTCCTAATTAGGCTTTTTTATCTCCTACGTAGGAGTTACAAAGTCCTAATTAGGCTTTTTTATCTCCTACGTAGGAGTAATAAAGTCCTACGTAGGAGTTATAAACTCCTAATTAGGCTTTTTTATCCCCTACGTAGGAGTTTCAAAGTCCTACGTAGGAGTAATAAAGTCCTACGTAGGAGTTATAAAGTCCTACGTAGGAGTTATAAACTCCTAATTAGGCTTTTTTATCTCCTACGTAGGAGTTACAAAGTCCTAATTAGGCTTTTTTATCTTCTACGTAGGAGTTATAAAGTCCTACGTAGGAGTTATAAACTCCTAATTAGGCCTTTTTATCTCCTACGTAGGAGTTATAAAGTCCTACGTAGGAGTTATAAAGTCCTACGTAGGATTTATAAACTCCTAATTAGGCTTTTTTATCTCCTACGTAGTAGTTACTCTTTTTTATAGAACATTATGAATTGGCACCAGGACGCTTCCGTATGTACGTGTAATTGGTTTTATATGGTAGAAGATTTAAAAACCAACAATTAACCCTTTGCGATCTAAGTCAGATAGATCAAGAGTATAGTCGTTGTCTATGAAATGTGTCATCTCGCTGCGCCACTGGCTCCAAATGTCATAGACAACGTGATCTATACTGTACAAAGCCCATTGATTTTGCTACACTGGCTAGTTTTGTTTTTTGTTGTTTTTTTTTACAAAATGCGAGAAAGATTTGCAACTTGGTTGAAAACTACTAGGTACTGGTATTTCATATAGCGTTCACGAAATGGCAGGTTGAAATGATGATTTAATAAGACGCAAATAGCATGTTGTAAGAATTTTAGTAAAAGCGCGTCCGAAAAAATTAAAGCTATAATAGACGCTGTCCATCAAAAGACTGCCCTTCCATATCGCACAGTTGCTAGATGGGTATATTTAGAACGTTGAACAAAGTTTAAAGATGAGCACCGTCCAAGCCGACCGATATAAAGACATTACCATGGTCAGATTTTTTTGTGCAACAAGATGCATCATATACGGCAGAAGAGGTATGTGACATAGCAGGCTTCAATTCGGCAGCCGTCTTTTTAATGTTAATATCTTACCTACATCCACGGTCTATCTCCCTGTGACTTTTGGTTTAACCCATACATCAAATCATGTCTGTATCACCGCATGGTTCGAAGCCCACAGTGCTGTTGGAAGTGCTCTATGTATTAGATAGAGAACTGTTTGCGAGAATAATTACGTTATTTCAAGGAGGCGCAGCCTCCAAGAAATGACGTAATTATTCGAGTCAGCAGTACACTATCTATTTTGTATTATGGCACATTTGCTCTGTTGCACTATTGTAACTGTTCTCTATTGTAGATATATTATGTGTTCTATCACAGATATATCACAGTTAAGCTCCACCCCCATATACATTGCAAATTATCAGAAATACACTACATTGTTTTCATATAGATATACGCCGTAGCCATAATACAAATTACCATATTTCAAATGTTTCATGCTGTATTTTTCCCGTTTGTCTTTAGGAAGGCTAAGCGATAAAAGTAAAGTTGAAGAAAGGAATATTAACACACAAGACCTGAACCATGCCAAATAGTTCATAAACGTCGGTAATAATTTATGTGAGAACCTTGCTACTTTCTACGTAATGTTAAAGAATAAAGACACCTACCATGATTGAAAAATGTCATTTATATAAAAATTGACAAGGTTTAGAATCCTCTAGAAAAAATATCATTATTTATAAATAATGTGAATGACTATTTCCAAACGAATATACATACCTATTAATACTATATTAATGTACTGCACTTAATAAATTTTGTTATGTCTTAATGAGTTACCTTCTGAAAATAAAGAGATTATTATTATTAATTATTATTATTATTATTATTATTATTAAGCATCACCGAATGCGGGGTTCTAAGCAAAAAAAACCCAGATTGATTATAGAATTATAAACTTGTGTAAAAAGTATTAATCATTTAAGCATGCAACCCCTCATCCTAATAGAGTGCATTAAAGCATTTTGAGTAATACAGGAAACTCTGCATGTAACGAACCCATTAATTAAGGACCATTTAATGTGTTCTTTATATCCGGAGTTTGTTATATCCATATAGCATTTTCATATTAAATAAAGATGGAAAAGGCATTTGTTTCTTATTTCCGGAATTTCGATGTATCTGGAGTTTACTGTATTGTTTTATACCTCATAATGAAATTGAAAAGAAGGGGTGACATCTTAAGTATTTGCTTTTCAAGCCCCTGTAGGGTAACCCCGTTATCTCCGTCAAATGGTTAATTCACACATGGGTCGGGGAACATCTTAAGTATTGGCTCCCTTGAAGTTTACTTGTATTTTGCAGACATTGTGGAACTAGTAGACCAGTACCAATATAAAATATTCGTGAAAAATTATTTTGAAAATAAGACAAACAAGCAGTTACATTTTGTAAATTTTCTTTGAAATCAAATGTCTTAAAACAACAAGCTTAAATGATTAGGTAAATACTCTCATTAAAACACGAAGTATTTAATACATGCAGCAACAGCTATCCCGGTAGCAACAAGAATAAGTCCTTTTGGGTTGAATGGGATTTTCCATGAGATAGATGGCTGATCTAACTGTATTTCTTTTGTGTCGGAAGCATTGCCATCATCTGTTTCTTCGCGCTCATTGCTAAGGTAGGCTATGGCGGCTTCGGTTAAAGTCGGCTCTGCTACCTGTTCAGTACATACGTTTGTCTCAATAGTTATTGTAGATTCTGAAAACATTTGAAGACAACATCATTTACTGACATTTACTGAATAAGAACAAACTGCATCCTTTTCTGCAACCGAAAAAACGTGTACACGTATTGATCTAGGTACGAGAAATTGCGTGAATAATGCTAACATATTTTGAAACCGCACCATACCTTATAAGAATTTAGAATATTTTTAAAAGAAAAGCAAAATGCTAAGAATTCCAACTGAGATGGATGTAGCTAGGACGCAGTTGATTGTAACCTAATTATTGATAATAAACATTGGTTGACTTTTTTTAAAAGTGCAATGTAATTTGGTCGAAATTGTAGTACAACATACCTGATGGCTTGCCGATTCCAGATGATGCTTTCTTGGTTTCATACTTTATGATGTCAAGGTATCTCGGTGGTTTTTCCACAATAGTGCGTGTTGTTCTGGCAAGTTTAGGTTCAATGTAGCCTGCAATAATACGTTGTAATGGATATGACTTGGGCACATTTGTTATTGATAAGAATATTACAAGTAAAATATTACGAACTGTAATGTTCTAACTAGATTTTTTATATAAGTTATTTTAAAGAATATCAGTTTTAAATACGGAAGAACACAACATACTTTAAGGAAATTGTTTAAATTTGTTAGAAAAAAAAAGATGTTAACGCATGCCATATATAATAATAAGAGGACAGCAAGTTGCACATATTTCATTTATTCAGGATATAATTCAAATCCAAACTTGGCTGAATTTGCTACAAAAGACAACAAAAGAGTTTGGCCATTGCATTCCAAATCTGAACCGATTAAACACAGGATTTAATATGAAATACAAATTTATAAAATAGTTTATTTACCGCTTTTTGTTATGGATTTTGTTATGGAATTAGCCTCTCCATGTTCTCTTATGGATTTGGGTCCAAAATTTTCAAGAAAAGCTGATTGTTTGTCCAAAGTCCATGGAAGCGTCCTCGTTGTTTAATGTGTTATGCCAGAAATAATAGGTCGCAAAGACCTGTCTCGTCTATATATACTACATGTTGTTGTTGGACTTCCTCTGCATAACCTTGTTTTGGGTAGGATTGTACCTGAAATACAGAAGAACATCTTTTACTGAGCATGTATATTTGTTTGAACAGTATCGCAACTAAATGTAAAAAAAATGTCAGATTCATTACAAAAAGGCATTTTTTGAAAAATGAAATAAAATTCGTTGTTCTCTTTACAAGATGTACTACCAAGTCTATGTTAAAGAGCACCTCCGAATATAGACCACCAGAAAACTTTAAATACTTAAGAACTACACACACATGTGAAGTTAAACTACCCGATTCAGCTTAGCAGGTGGTCTTGCTTATAGGTTTGACTGTATTCAGCTTAGTTTATGACTGTACTTGCATTATAATGTTTTATTACTGTACTTCAAAGTGTCTGAAATATTATCTTCAAAACATAAAATGTGATAAAAAGCCGAGCGTCAGGCTGGCTAGATGTACTCTGATTGAAGTATGAACAAAACTGCCATATGTTACAATGAAAATCTGCAATATAATAAAACATTACCATTTTTCATCAATGAAGTACTCTGCATGTCGTCTGCTTTGACTTGATGCGTCTCTATGTCACTTTTTGTGAGTTTGTATTTATCGGCTGCCTTTCCACACATATACTCTCTAACCATGTCTTTAGGAAGGCTAAGCGATAAAAGTAAAGCTGCAGATGTCATTTTTAGCGCCTGCTATTCTTTTATGAAAACATCACTGTTTAGTGCTGACATTAATGAATGCTACAACTACAAAGTCAGCAACAACAAAATATTTTGAAAACAACGGTCAATCATTCAGCTCCATGTATTTTCATTTAAAGCTTACATTTTATGACACTAAAACATATTTAATGTAAGATGTGAAATAAATATTTTTCAAAAATAATTTTATTAAATTAAATAAGTTTCGATTCAAGTTTTGAAATCCTTCGTACCATAATCTCTGACGGAAGAAGCCATCTTGCATATCTGATATAATCTGAGTAGGCTGTAACCCGATTCCCTCGGCGGCTTTGAATATGTCTTTGGGGCGGAGGTCAAAACGGTCAAGTACCGATTGATTGATTCTCATCTCAATTTCAAGCATATCTCCTCTCTTTGTCAACACCTACAATGGTAAAAAAAATCTTAATCATATTTATACAAAGCTTTCCGTGAGTTTTCTGTTTTCTTCCTCGATCGGTTCGAAAAGCGGACGGTATTTAAATCAGAATGGAAATAAATTTTTCAGGCTTGTATGTGGAGATTCTCTGATAGTTTAGGCTTGTATATGGAAGCCGTCTGATAAATAAGGCTTGTATTTATAATTTATCTGATATTTCAGGCCTTCTGATAAATCAGGCTTGTATGTCGAGGCATTCTGATATTTCAAGCTTCTATGCGGAAGCCGGAAGCCCTCTGATAAATCAGGCTCGTATGAGTAGACACCTTGTATACGGAAGCCCTAGGCATGTATAAGCGTCAATCATAGCGACTTACAGTGACTGAGAACTTTTTCTGATTAAGTTATTCGTGGCAGTTTCATTCAATAATATTCTGGTTTCATGATTATGAATCTTAAACAGGCCTTTATAACAATACGCGTTCTTGAAACTGCATTACAGTAGCCATTTTTTTCTATCAATGAACTAATAAACTGTCAAGTACACGTTACCGAGTATATAAGAAGACACATACTTAAATATGTTTAATCTATTTGCCTTATAAATTAAAGTTTACCTTTTCCATTCTAAAATCTTTCCTGATTTCATTGATCACTTTATTCATGACCGCCCGGCATATCTTGTTGTTGTCCTTTCTAACATCGCCCTCACCATTACTGGCATCATGGTCTGAATTAGGCTTGATTTCATGCAGTTGTGTAATTTCTGAAAATAAATAAAGCTAAAGTGAACTGAACAGAAATGTTATTCAAACACCAGCAAAACTAAGTAAATATGTAGTCATAAAATACTTCAGTAATTATATTATTCGAGCAATTTAAATATTACATTTCATTTATGAATTTATTTGCATACCAGTACTTTTTGTTTGACCGGTCTCATTTCTTTGTCCATCATTTACTTTCCCTCCTTGTTCCCCACCGGTATCATTCATCTGCTCAATTTGCTTTGCTTGTTGTTTGGAGGCGTGTGGTATATCCCAAGAACGGCTGCTTATCTCTTCTTCCGTTTTTACTTCTTGATAGTTCTGTACAGTATGTCTGCCATTGCACTCTTGCTTTCTTGATGGCTTATCTTCTCCAAATCCTTTTTAGGAAAACAAACAGGATATGGTTTTGTCAAAGCGTGTGTAGGACGAGTTCAGTACCATCACAAAAAAAGAGCTCTCTCATATATTTACGGATACATAAACGAAGCTTTAGTAACAAATGTAATAAATTAGCACACGTAATACATGTATACGACATGTATTATTTTTATTTACTTGAAATACTTTAAATAAGTCGAAAAAGCAAACAATCTTAAAATGAGGGAACTCACACATTCGTCCTTAAGAAAAAGGATTTTAACTCTTTCCAAACTACTTCATTCACTGAAAACCTGCAAGTTACTTATGTATACTCTTCTGCTAGTGACAAGAAATTCTGTCTTTAATACCAGTGCAGATCATGATGAACCAGCACATCTGTTCGGACTGATTATGACTTTCACTTTTTGATATTCTGATATTCAGTTTGTATATGTTACGTGAGCATCGTTCTGAACAAATTAATGATACCGTCCAAATTTGAAGGATGCGCATTTCTATTTTAGAAATTTAGTTGTATAAGGTTAAACTCATACACTTCAGCGGAATACGTCTGAAAAGTCCTTGAAAAAATTGCTCAAAAGCTGCTTCAAAAAGTTGATGGAGACTATGAAAGCATTGCTGTACGGATTAGAATAATCAGTATGCGTTCTTCAAAAGTTAAACAATACAAAGAATGTTTTCGCAGTTACGAAAGTGAGTCCCTCTCAGTGCTTTGATTATTTTTTATATCAATATTAAATTAATGTTATAGCCTACCCCTTCCACCTTTGAGTTTGACTTGGTTGAACATTGTTTCTACACAAGCTGGTACATCACTGATATATATATTGTGGTACGGTATATCCTCAGTTTGTACTATTCTGTTGGTTGGTGCATGGACGATAAGAAATTTAAATGAGACCCAGCTCTCCTTTGGAACCCTGCAATGTATTCAAGGTCATATGAAATCACATGAACAAGCAGTGGAAACTTGAATTGGTTTCTGGAGAGAGAGAAAAAAACCCACTAAGTCTCCCTAATCTGTCCCTTTCCTTCAAGAAAGAAAAACTCGCCTTTCCAAAAATTTCAACTCACTCGTGTAGCATTAATTGTTGATATTAAATATAAAATGTAAAAAAAGTCCGGTATCGTGCTTATAGTTGGCGTGCTGTAAAATAAGGCATTTTCTTGTGATTCTTGGAACCACTATTCCCGGTTTTGTTTTAGATATAAGAGATAGCTACTAAAGAAGACACTATTTTCAGTCATACGTACCAAATTTCTTTAACCCAGATATTATTGCCTATACGGTTGCAGCGTGGTGCAATGTCCGGATTCTCATTTCCCAGTTGTAGTCCAGTCCCGACCACTGCAACGTAGTATTGCGACGGACTTACTGGAAACCCCAGTAGACCTTTTTGTACGGATATCTCAACTCGAACCCGTTCTGTTTTGGTAATATTGGTAGTCATCTGTAAGTCAATGTAAATGTAGAGTCTACAGTATGAATGAATAAAAATATATGTTTTGACATAACATTTGGGCTTCTAAATTCTCATGTTTGTAAAGTAACATGAGGTAGCAACCTAACTTTATTCTTCAGGAAATATTTATGAATGGTGTAGATGATTTTTAACTCCTAATTTAATAAAATACAGTCCTGTTTAGACATCAATGTTATAAAACTTACTAAAAAAATTAATAGTAAGCTGGTGCTGCGTGAAAAAAATATTGTTTAAATTCTTACCTCTATAAAACTCTAAGAAAATACGGAATTCATCATGATAATGTAATTCTGTGTGCGCTCTATGTAAATGTTTTGTTTAAAAGTCGTCGTCTCTAACATGGTAACAACGTTTTTAGATGACGTCATAACGTTGTCGAAATTATACCGATGACGTTGTTTTATTACCAACAATGCTATGTGTCATGTGGTTATATGTAAAGCAGCACTGTAGTGGCCCTTGCCCTGTATTGACCCTTCAGCTTTTTTTGTGTTGGGGGTTCGTTTCGGCAAAATTGAGACAAACATCGACTTTTGATACGTCAGTATCTTTATGCATTGAATATGCAGTTTAACAAATGACAAACTTGCTGAAATTAAAGCAAAGCATGCTATGTTATACCTCATACACGTGTGCAAAGATAAGACAACCTGAAATGTTAAGCTGCACGAGGAATCAACATTTGCATTTTTAAAACTATGCATTTATAATAAATGTAGATCTACAGTCTTACATCTCCGACACCTCCCCCCGAAAAAGAGACATTTTCTTTCCTGTTGCGTCAATTGTATAAGGAATCGACACCTCAAGAAAAACACCTTTAAAATAAAGCACATGTATGTGTTCTCAATAGTGTTCACTCCTGAGAGATTGCACTGCACGTTCAGTTTTGGTTTGGGCATTGCAGATCTGGTTTTTTTTTTTTAGATATTGTTAAAATGAAAGTGATTGTTGGTGGGGGATGGCTTTCCGACCCCCATTAAACCAGTGGACGAGGATAATAAATGGGTTTAGCCTTTTGGGGCCCGAAAATTAAAAAAAAATGAAAGTGATTGTATATAGTTTTTTGAACATCAGAACTGACTGACACTAGTAGTTCGAAGGATCTTTCTTGTTGTTGACCGAATAGTCCGAGGTTTGAATCACACCGCCGCCACCGTGGTGTCTCCTTGGGCAAGACACTTTATCATCCATTGTGACAGTCTTAGTCTGCCCAGTTGCAAATAACTTAATGAAGCGTGCTTGGTTTTAACCTTTTTTTTATTTTGAGGTTGTCGCACAAAAGCTCTCTAGAGAGAGAGAGAGAGAGAGAGAGAGAGAGAGAGAGAGAGAGAGATCACACCATTTGATTTAGTGTAAGATCGAGATATTTTTCACTTTCACTCTTTTTCACAGTGTGTTATTTTCAGCAAAAAATGATAATTATTTCTAAATGGCAGCAATTACGAGAGGAAATTCACGAATTTATGTGCTAAATCAGGCTGATGAAGTACATATACTTTGAATTACAGCCCTATCTCAGTTAGATGACCTATTTACTTGTTCACTTGTTTTTCTTAGAAGTCATTTTCATTACGATTTTTATAATGCATTTCATTTTTAAGCGTATTTGTGAATATTGTAAATGCAGAAGTTTAGCTATTCTTAAAGCGCCATATCTGAATGCGAATTTCTTTTATCTTTGATACAGGGTCGTTTAGATTTACTTTGTGAGAAAAGAAGGTCAGATATAACAATGTATTTGTTTTACATTTTGTGATGTGGAGTGAGTTTAAATTAACAGATAAAGTTTAAAAAAAAGAATATCTGAATTACTTCCTTAACCTTTAAGTTAACTATTAAAGTTAAGTTAAGTCAAGTTATTTACGTTAACTATTAATAATGTGATAGCGATTATCATACGCAATTATTTAAGTTATCATCTTTAAATATTTAAAGCAGTACCACACTTCATAGAGCAGGAAAACTAAATTATAGAACCTAGCGAAAATTACTTATTATTGCGGGCCGCAATAGTTGCATGGAACCTTAAGCACTAGATTAAAAATATGCGTCTCTCTTCATTGAAAAATTCCGGTACTTCTCAGATGAATACTGAAGACACAGTCCTTTTTTTCTTGAACGCACGAGTTGTCGTTCGTTACTTAGATGTGTCTCGTACCATTGAAAAAATAAGGTGAGATCTGAGGTATTCATCCTCTGAGATGAATGTTAGAGACACAGTCTATTTTCTATAGAGTTGTCGTTAGTAATATTGTTTGTGTACAAAAATAGTAACAACATTTTATATACTGTCCCACCTCCGACAGTGACTTTAATAAAGTGATTATTCTGTATATCATTCAACAACAGTAGATTTTTTCCTTGCATATCGGATCGGCCTTTCCGGTGAGTTTGCCCATGCCGGAAAAAACGTTCTTTCATATCGGATAGGCATTTCCGGTGATAGGCCGGAAAAACCGGTCTGGCACCACTCCTATGCCAGACGACTCCCGTGAATTACTTATGACGTATACAATAATTTATTAAACAGTGTTACGCGCTTTTAACAGACAAACTTACTTATTTATATCACATATTGCAGTATTTCGTCATAGTTAACTAATTTTATAACATAACAAACAAAAAGATCCTATCAAAATGGCAGAAACCTAAGACTCAGAAATTGAACTTAATCATAATCTTAACAATCAAGCTGCGCAGGATGAAGGTGGCAGAGGAGAGGAAGTTCCACCACTGTATGACCTAGACCAAGAGAATGTTTCTGATGCCGACGAGACCGTGGACGAAGACCAAGACCGGAGTCCTCCTCGCCTAAGGGGTAGAACAGGGAACCACACCAAGTATCTAGGGGTGCCAATCAACACACATATTGGTAGACAACCTATAGCGCGTAATTTGCACAAGAACACTCCAAGGGTCCGAGCCTAAAACTTATATCTGTATATCGAACAAGTTCCTTATATACGATGTATATATATATCGAACTAAAATATATATCGAACAAGCATTTTTAAAGTCAAATGTTATAAAATCCGAACTATCAACTTACAGTTGCTTTTGATTTTCCTACCTCCTTTTGCATAGTTATAAAGATCTATAACTGTTATTTTATTTCCTAATCTGAGCGTTTTACGTTTTTTCTCCATGATACATGTACAAATGTAAATGTTTTATGAATGGACAGAAACTCAAAACTCCGTATGTATAAATACAAATTGAAGGAAGCTGATTTTCACTCACTTGCCATAACTTGAAATATTTAACAAGGTTTTTTTTCCCAAATATGGGATTTCATCCCGTCTACAAGCTTTTAAAGAAACACTCACAATTATTAAATAAATTTTACGTAAAACATTATCACTTGAATATCGTACTTAGCACTTATGTTTGTATTCTCATTTAACTAGTTTACTAAACGGTTACACATGTGTAATGATTAACCTTCATGAATTGTAGCTACAAGTGCAGTATGAAAAATATAATGCAGACGGCAAAAGAAAAATGCAAAATCAACATATTTTTTTAATTCTTCGGAACATATTTGCAGTTCGATATATACGATTACTTTACTGTACATTTTTCATTGTTGGGCCAGAAAATATTGTTCCTTTTATCTGAAGTTTCCTGAACCGGAGTACGATATAACCGTATATTTTTACATTAAACAAAGGGGAAAAGTCAGGCAAAAAAAAAAGCTATTCCTTATATCCGAATTTAAGTTATATCTGGAGTCGTTATATACGGTGTTACTGTGGTGGGGATGAAAAATTTGAAGAATTCATAGATCATTTTGAAATATGTGCTGAACATTGGGTGCTGGGACTTTCGCAGCATGAATTTAGCATTGCGTTCATGCATGATGGGCAAAGCCCACATATTCTTATCACGGTTATCAAATGATGTAAAGAACAGTTATCGTACACTTATTGAAGCGCTCCGAAACAGGTTCTCAAACCAAGGGAAACAGCCAGTGTGGGTCTCGACTCTCAAAGCCAGAAAACGGCTTCCCACGGAATATGTTGCTTCATACGCAGACGTACTATCAAAATTTGCACGTAAGGCTTATGCCGACCTTGATTATGCTGCTCAAGAAAGAATGGCACTGGACCAGTTGTACACTTGTCTCTCTCCAGAACTCAGGTACAAATGTATTGAATAGAGCTATCATACTGTTCATCACGCCGTTATTATATATACGAAGGGGTAATGGAAAAAGATCATCTACAGGTGTGCATGGTTTCCAACATAGATGTTCAGCATTCAACCTCGATTGCAAACAACATACATATGTTGAAATAGCTGACATCACGGTTGGATCGCCTTGAATGCCAAATTAGGCCAACTAATCGAATATTATATATGACGGAGAGAAGCGGCAGGAATTCACCGTGGGTTCCGACGATGGATCAGAGTGAATGGTTTAAAATCTCTTCGGTCTTCGCTCGCTTCTAAAGTTCTATGTAAAACAAAAATAAAATTATACTTTCGCTCGATTTGCCTATTTTTTCTAAAGAAATTTCGATGAACAACTTATTAATTTTGTGTGTCCTTAGCACATTATCAATATAAACACTCTTCAGAAAAAAATGCACAGTGACAGCTGGTATCTTATCTTTGGATGTCGAGGTAGTTTAAAGTTGTATACGAATTTGTTTTAGTTCGATTACGAAGTAAGCTGCGTATTGACAGTCGAGGTAGACAATTTGCATGGGCGGAGGATATAATTAAAGGTTAGATGCCAGAATATCAGTGTGCATAACCCACGTGACTTGCGACGTCAGTTTTAGCTATTGCGCCAAGTAAAAGAGCTCCCGACTCGGAGTTTCAAAAGGCTGTAAGTATTTCATTTTTAGGTCTATTACTTTGAAATATAGCTTATTCTAAGCGGAAAACAGTCTTCTGTCCATATATTATAATATATCCTTCACCAGTTTAGTCGTTTGGTCCCCAAAATGAGGCAAATGGTCAAATTTGAGAAATTTTGGGAGCTAATGTGACAAGTGTTCACACATTTTTGTAACCTAGCCCATAAATATGTACATAAACAATGTTTCTATCAGTCAACGAGAGTTCACGAGGATAATTAGCATCTGAAAAATGATTTAAAAAATGACTTAAATGCAAAAAAAGCTAAATATTTGTTCTTTTGAAAATGGGCTACGGTGCAAGCAAATTTAGTAAGGGCTAATGCGACAAGTCACTTTTAGAGTACGGTGCAAAAAATTAAACAATTTATGTTGAAAAACGACAGAACTTTGAAAGAAAAATATATATATCAGAATTGTTTAAGATAACTGCGGACCTTAGGACCAGAATTTAAAAAGTAGATGGAAAAGTACGAAATTCGGCCCAGGTAAAGATCTACATCTATATTTTCAAGAATTAAATTCTGTTTTTCTATTTAGCTTTAACATTCATATGGGGGCACCCGTTTTTCTAACGAAAATTGATCGTTTTTCTATCATAATTTCAATAATATTTTGGCGATTTCAATTTTATCATTATTTTGACAACAACCTTTATGGTAGAAGCAATTTTAATGTGTCTCATGCATTACAAAACCAATATTTCTGCGAAAACAAATAGTCCGAAACCAAAAACGTAGACTAAATAAAAAAAATTTTTTAAACACGTTCTGATGAGAATAGTCACCTTTCTGATTGTGCCTTAACTATGCCATTTTCAAAATTTGTTTTCAAATATCAATATCCATGTATAATTTCGTTAGAATTAACGGTTTTTCCTATATGAACAATCATGTTTGTGTTATATAGAACAAAGACGTGTTATTGATACTAAATATTTTATTTTTTTACTTTTCACATTAAGTACATACATGATAATGATATTACAAACGTACTTGCTTATACAAAATATCAGTTAAACAACTTGGTGCACAAAAAAAATTGACTGAATTCAGTCACTAACTGACCATACATTCATAGCATATATGAATCTGTACTCCAAGACGATTCGAATATGATTGAAATTGCATTTGACTGAATTTCACTCATTCCTGATTTCACTATCTGCAACTGAAGAAGCAATGAAAGTTTTTTGGTAAACAAAGTAAGAAGCTAGGCCGACAGTGACTGAATTCAGTCACGAAATAGCATTCATTTAGGCTATAATTGTATCTGATAGAATTCAGTTATTTCTGTTTTCACTTTCCTAAAATTTTGAAAACAATTGAAATACTGAAACCAATGACTGTTTTTCCGTGAACAAAGATGGAAGCTAGCCGAATTTGGCTAAATAGCATGATTTATAACACATGGAAATTCACCGATACAGGCTGCAAAATAAATGTATTCACTCAAAATTATTATTAATATCCTTGTTTATAACAACAGTATGTTAAATAAACAGGTGTGTATATCGATCTGGTAAATAAACATGCATGCAAACAAAAATAGTTAAGTACAATTCAGTTAAAAATAAATATATTATAAAGATATACTTTTTCGAGGTAATCGTTCTAAGGCCAAGAAAATAACTATCAGTTTCTTTGCTACGTCTTCATGTTCTAACATTCACTAGCGACATTTAACAATTGTACAAATTGCGTATATAATTTTACATATCTATATATTAAAATTTAGAAATAAAATATGATTATTTTGTTTTCATGTTATGTTACCAGATCCAATAATAACAGCAACAACAACAACACACTTGATGAAAAAAATGAATAACAGTGCAGAAAATGAGCGCACTCCATTCAAACAAAACATCAATAAAAGAATTGGATATAAACTGAACAGAACAATGAAATGGTCGCACTTTGATTCAAGTTATTGCGAGTAATACAACAATACTTATCTGCAAACTGGGAGGGTAAATCTCAAATCAAGTCGGATTATACCAGTTTGGGGCTAATAAATACGATTAAAACTACGCTTATAAGCTAACCTGTAACCTTTGTTTACAAGAGTATACAATTGGACATTATTTTCCACCTACATGGAGTAGTAGAAATATGGTTAAACCTGTCTAAATGGCAGTCATCTGCCTTAACATGCCAATTCATGTTTCCTAATGTTCCATTTTAATTTGAATATAAGCATAAAACAAAATTATTTAAAAGAAATGTATACATTTACAGCCAAAAAGTCAGTCTAAACATCAAAACTATAATGTGAGATATCAACATGTATGCATTATAAAACATACGCCGTCTAGCATCCAGGACAGCTAAAACTTAAATACAAACTTAAGGTAAATACTTTCTGTGATAAAATCATTTTTATTGATGGTAAATAAACTAATTTCTTAAGACAAAAAACATGGTGTAAGAAACCACCTGAAAAATAATCAGGTAAATACTTTTCGTGATAAAAAGCATTTTCATTGTTTATAAACTAAGTTCTTAAGATTATAATTATGACTGAATGCGCCGCCGTTCTGTTTAAAATTCTACGTTTAAAACGAAACACGACCATAATTATCACAAGCACTGTAAAGTTCAGCAAAGGGTCGTACAGAGCCTTTAGATATGGATGTATCAATGGACATGTATCTTCAGACTTCCAAAGACAGTCGAGTTTTGAGCACTTTTGATGTAAAATTGTAAATAAGTATTGCTATTATGTCCGATATTGATCATCCCCCCTTTTAGGCTTCATAACCCAATCCCGTGTCCGTTTATCAGCATCCGTACTATACAACAAGTCATCTGAGTCACTGTTAAGACTTGCCCAGTCGACTTTTGATTATCCTCTTGGGATGATTTAAGGCATATGCAATTTTCCTTTGTAACTGTCTCCCGATACTCTCCAAAAGGTAGCCTGAAAAGGAAAGATATATTACCTCTTGCACTTCTAAAAAGAAACAATATCTATCTAGCTGACCTAAATAAAAGCCTCAAAGCATGTATTAAGTGTCTGAGACAAAAGTGAGAAAGTCTGTTTTACTGAGGTCGGTAAAAGAGACTTTTCATCACATCTCAAAAGCTGAATTAGAATCCCATTTCACGATATTATATGTTACTCCCTGTCAATCCATGTTATCATAATTCAAAGCGGATCATTAACCTGCTGATAGGAATTTCTGTGGTACAGTTAATGGTTTTCTTTGATGACATCGAAAGTTAATATCTATTACACATTAATACGTTTTGAAGAAACACTTATATATAATGTAGAAGCAACTTGACATGATATTTGTTACGAAACAGTAGTTTGGTATATTTAAAAGTGCTTCCTGTGTGTCATAATACTGTCAGATATTCAGTTGATTATCACAAATAAATATATTCAATCAATTGATTATTTCAAAACGAATGTTAAATCCTCCCCCCCCCACCCCCCAAAAAAAGACCAGTAACTACACCTCTTTGACTTATATAATAGAGTTTATCCATAAGGGCTAAATTGTTTTAAACATTTGCTGTCCGTGAACAGTTTTGTTCTGAATGTTTTGTGTCTTAAAAATGTTGAATTAGTTTTCTCTGCCCTTAATCTGAACATGTATCTCAAAATATAAATCAAACTCATAAAATGTACTTACTGTTTTGGTACCCATAACTTGTGTTCCCATGTCGTCATGTACATTTTCCGGTTCCGGTACGTTGAGAAGTTTCTGTTCTGTAGAACGTTCTTATGAAATTAACGTTTTCATTATGGCTGTCGTTATTTACGCTCAGCATGAGAGCTTCGTTCTGCTATAAATTCGAGTAAACGTGGTGAAAACTAACGTCCTTTTGATGATATCAAGTTTATTGTTTCAATCAATAACAACACACTAACAACGCTATAATACTCCTTTCCCTCTGAACGAAAGCTCTCTCAAGTGCCAGCATAATCTTCGGTGCAGCATTAAATGGAACTGCAACATTTCCAAGCATTGCCTACACAGTCAACTATGTATCTTACTTTGTGAAGTTTTAACACTCTATCTAGTGAAAACTAATTTGGAATAATTATGTTATATGCTACAACACACTTATCTAATAAACATGTAGCTGAGTGTACTCCTACAAGGAGCATTCAACAGTCCTTTCTTGTATTTCACTTTCAGAATTTACAACCAAAGAGATGTATCTCAAGAAATACATTACAGGCTTGGGACACATTTATATTGGGCACTAATGATAATGTTCTACATTTATTGCTGGCAAATACCGCTAATGTTCATAATACCGTGCTGATAATTAGCTGACACTGACAGGTTTTAGATATTTTATATGGCCGGTCTGGTATCTCGGGTATTACGTTTTAAATGAAATGCAACAAAGAAATGAATTTGTGAGGAAATTTGATCTACATGCAGATTCCTGATGCAGATTAATATTTCAAGTTAAACGCGATTTGTCACGTCACTCATTTGCCTAAATGAACCAGGTCTGATCTCAACGCGCATGTTCGTTGGAAACATAAGATATAAGTATAAATACTACTACTTCTAAAAAAATAATAATTATTATTATAAATGCTCTTCTTTTTACATAGAAGAAGTAACACACAGTTTATTTCATAACTAACATAAAGTTATTTCCTATTTTACTGAAAAATAAATATTTTTAGTTTATAGATATACTTGATGTTTCTATCATACTGAAAGGTATCATCTAAACAAAAGAGATATCTCTTAAATGTAAAGATATATCTCCTTCTCTGTGATATGTCGGTGATAGATATCTTTACAGTTATATGCACATAATTATATCTATCAGTAAGATTTTTCTCTTCAAATATAAGTGGTATCTGAAAAATATAACCTTCCATGCAAACGAGATATCTCAAGAAACTGAGACTGACATATCACTAAAGCACATTAGATATCCAAAGGGCATTTAAAATATTATATTTATTATATCATATTAGAGATATCTTTCAGATTTGCAGGGGTGTCTTTGTAAGACAGAAGGATTTCCTTCATACCAGATCGGGATATCTGCAGTTTTTACCAGTGATGGAAAATCTCATCTTACACCCCTGCAGAGCATTGGTACCGCCAAAACAGTTACCCTCGAGCCAGATATTTCCATTTGCACGTGTAACCAGTGAAATATTCTTATTATCTTTCTAATAAAAAAGATACCTCTGTATGGTCATAATAAAGATACCTTTCTTCAAATCAGAGGTATATGTCATGATTAAATAGAGCATACGACATTGGTATTTGTATGTTTAACATATAGTAGGAGAGATATCTAAGATAGACAAAAATATTTCTCAATTACAATCAATGTGTAAATTCAGAAACTGTGTTTAGAGCTTACATGAAGTAAATTAACTATAACTGAATAAAAATGTATATAATAATTATTTAACTGAGCTGTCATTAAACAAACAAAATTTATTTATATTGTTATTTAACGCTTAAATCTTCAATTCTGTGTGGTGAATGTTAGTCCCAGCGAGTAATGACCACAATAATTTATACAGGTGCTGCATTTCAAATCCAAAATTATCGAAATACTGCAAGATGAGGGTTTTATGACCCATGCCTAATAACACTTAATGACAGGTGCCAATCATAGAAAAGTTACCCAGGGCTACCAATCTCGGTCTTTAAAGAAGGTAACATGTATGGAATGTGAAAGAATATTCATAACTCATTTAACTTATTTAAAACATGGCCTTCTGAAAACAAAAAGAAGTGGCTGATCGCCGTGTTGTATAAGCAACGTTTACATAATTAAGGTAATTCAGACCGACAAACATATGAATCAGATCTGCTACATTTCAGCAAGGGCTTATCAGTGTAGCTAATCACTGGTTACAGTAAACACCTCATAAAAACCCAGGAACCTGCTATGCTGACCAACTAGCCTCACATCAAATGCCAGATGTTATATTTGAGAATTCATTGACCTATACTGGTACAATATAACTGGAGAGAAAATTCATTTATGAGATTCA
>JAFMSR010000001.1:18302710-18329493 GCA_022818135.1 Saxidomus purpurata | reverse complement strand
TATGAAATAAAATGTACTGAAAACTTTTGTGATAATACAGGCTGATCATTAATATATGATAGGATAAGAAATCACAGTAAATTTGTAAAATTTTGCACTAGAGGTTTCATTTTGGTATTGATTTGAAGAAAATTGAATATATTTTGTCTTGTAAATTCAAAATTTTGTCAAACGACGTCATGGTAACGTTGATGACGTCATCAATTACGTCAATTTTTCATTGGATTTCCAAAATTGCACTTAGATTCTAGTCATAAATAATCATACTTTACTATGAAATGAAGAAAATCCAACTTTGGTAAGAAGAAAATAACAAAAAACTGTACACATCTCATATATTAAAGTACTGAAAAGACTAAATTCCACGATGAGATGGCATTGTGCAGTGAAAAAGGAACCGTTTTGGTGGTGTTTAGTGCTCACGGAACAATAGGGTCATATTTATATTGTTGGTTTTGGAGAACTAGGGTGTCAATGTTTAACATCTGCTGTAAAAATAGGAAATGTGTTTTCATATAACTTTACACATAGGACAAAATTTATGTATATGTGCTAAATTAATACGCATTGCCCAGTTGAATATCTTCAAAGATAAAGATCTTATTAAATTTTGTTATCCTATTGATCACCCTGTAGATGGCATACAATTTCTATATTTAGACTTTCAAGATAGAGGAGATGAATAACATATCGGTTGAAACAGGTTTACAGTTTTGTGAAAGGTAGTACTGGAATGCACAAGAAGTCTTATCAGGATATCAAAATGCCTTATAACGTTAACTGTCCTTAGGTCAAGGTCAGTTAAATTCAAGGTTTAAACATGCATGCAAAATTATCCATTTACATGTAGTTCAAACTTCATTGCTGGAGCATCAAAACAAGAAAGTAGTTCAGTAGGTCAAGGTCAGCAAAGGTTAAATTTGAAATCTGCATTCAAATCTATCCATATAGTTCAAATTTAATTGATGTAGCTTAAAGAGTAAAAAAGAATGTTAGTAGTATAAGTGACCCATGGGCAGGGCCAACTTCAATCCGAGGGTTATGACTTGAACAATCTTGGCCAAGATCTAGGACAAATCTTTTTCTAGTTATTGAATATAATAGGAATATTGAATACAATATTTTCTTGATGAGCAGTGTCATTCGCGTAAGCGATAAAAGACTAAGACCACATTTCAGTCATCGTAGATCATTTAACTGTAAAATGTGCTGATAACAACTGTAAAACTGCCCTATGGGAAAGTAGTGCAAGATAGACCAGATCAAGCTGCTGTTTGAAAGTAACATACGATAAAATCACAATGCAAACAAAAACAGTAAAAACAGCTTCAAACGCTTGCAGAAAAGTCCATAGCTTACGGGCACCATTACTAAGTTTTTTCCACAGACTTTTGGTTTAGAAATTACTGCGCTATTGCTGATTACGTAAAGTAATCATATGCATATCACGGAAAAGTGCGGATATTTACGGAACGTGCGGAGCTCGATATAACACTTAGTAATTTGATTTGAAATCTATGATGATATTTGATTGAAAACCTTCCTATTTACGAAGTTTACATCTATATTCGCCAAAAAATAAATTTCTTTGAAATAAGGATGATATTAGAGGTTAAGGTGTCTGCTGCTCATCCCGGAGGTTGCGGGTTCGAGCCTCACCAGGGTCACGACCGTACCTCCTCATATGACACCAGTACTGATTTTTCCAGGAAGCGGACTCGAGAGTGACTTGATAAGCTTGAAGTTTACTTCACAATCGAGCTAAAATAAGTAAGTATAAACTAAGACCTAAGAACATGTTTGAAGGTTGTATTAATGTGCTGTTACTGAGCACTGTCAATGCTGCCATTAATCAGCTATTGATCAGACATAGAATTTATTTGTATCTGCACATCTTTTTGGCCGATAAAAATGTGTTGATCACTTTTGAGAGCCAATTAAGTTTTTTTGTAGCCCACATAGGCAACGCCAACGCATATGTTCTTGGGCGTTGGACTTGTAATCTAGGCATCGCATGTTCGATCCTCCGCTCCTCTTCTTACGTTACTAATGGTCTTTCGGATGAGATGTAAAACCGAGGTCCGATGTATCAGTGCTGTACACAGGGCATTTAAAAGTACCAGGGGTGTATTTGGAACGGGACGCGTTCTGTATCTTGCACTATCCTACGAAACCTAAAATAACTAAACTCTTCTGAAGGCGTTGGTCATATGGATTATCTGTTACCAAAGACAAAACTCTAAAAGACATACATACCATGAGTTTTTAGATTTTGGAAGATATTTCCAGTTTTATATGTTTTTCATAGTTATACTAGGCCTCAGCGCTCACAGCGCTTTGATTTTGTTAGTTGTGTCTGTCATTCAAACTTGATAAAGAAATACAAACATGATCAATGTTTAAGTATTAAAAACATAAAGTAAAAGATATTATGAATAAATAGTGTATGCACTTAATGCCTTTATTTACAGGTATAATTACGGCAATAGCTAGGCTGAATATAGAATAGAAATGTCACTGACAAAAATGCAATAAACATTGGTTTTTTCTCACAAAATAAATCTACACGAACCTTGTATCAAAGATAAAAGGAGTTCTTAACTTTGGCAGCTAAAATAACAGCTAAAATCCCACAAGCACAATACTCACAAAATTTAATATGCTTTAAAAAAGAAATGAATTATTAAAGTCGTAAAAGAAATTATTCACTGTAAAGAAATACATCAACTTGGAATAGGGCTGCGTCACTCGTGAAAATATGACTTTTGGTGCCCACTCGGTGAAATAATACGTATTCTTGAATACCAGATCGGGATAACTAGATTGCTAACCAGTGCTAGGAAATCTCATCTTACACCCCCATGTAAGATAACTTTTGTGAATTACTTGTGACGTAAAGTTATCAACATTGAGACGTCACTTTCCCAAACAAAACATCTGAATAAAAAATCTGAACAACTTCACTATTGGCATCCAACAACCTTAACTGTATTTAAATGCAATACTAGTAGCTGTCTTTTTTCAGATTTAAAGTGATATTACCCTTTAAAGCTTAAGTGACCCTCATTATTTTAAGAAAGATATTGATCATTGATTTATACTACTTGAAAAATAAACATTGCCAAACAAAAATGTACGAGTCTGTATAAAAGTTTGATTCCATTTAACATAGAGAAAATCAGTTAAAATCGACAAAAATTAATATCAAAATTGACAATCCACCATTTCTATTAGGTATATTTGAGCTATATTTTGGCTCGTTCTTGGTCATTACTAAATAAGGAACCTTTGAAGGGTAATATAACTATAAAGTTAACTGTACAAAACATTTGCTGAAATAATGCGATTCATTTTACGCATTATATAACTACATTTACACCGTCTTTTGTGTTTATAGCAAACGGATTTTTACTTCCAGACTATAGGTATCTTTCATCTTGCGTTTTTGTTCATCTGACTACGAAGTGGTCATGATGAGCTTTTAGGATCGACGAATGTCCGTCCGTCAGACAGTATTCCATCCGTAAACTTTAAACCGTTAAACTTAATTTGAATTTCATCAAACTTAGGCAGAATCATCCTGACATTGAGCTCTCTTAAATGTGTTTAAATTGTTCCAGTTGATTGAACAACATGGCCGTCAGAGCTAAAAAAGTAAAAGTCTCCAAAAAAACTATGGCCCATAGCTTAGATATTAGGCATGTAGCATCACGAACCTTGGATCAAAATTGACCTCACCCTGATAGTCACTTGATTTTACATAGGTTTCTAAAACCACAAGGCCCAAACCTTAGATATTTGGAATGTAGCATTGTGTAGTGGTCCTCTACCAAGAATGTTCAAAACATGACCTCGGGTCAAAACAGAATACGCCCCGCAGTCACCGGGTTTTACATATGCTTATATTAAAAAATCTACAGGGCCAATCAATTAGATATTTGACAGATAGTATTGTCTAGTGATCTTCTACCAAAATTGTTTAAATTATGACATCCGGTCTAAAACAACCCCGAACTAAGGCTCACTTGATTTTACTTTGAGATAATTTTATATAGGAAAATCTTTTAAAATCCTCTGTCATACAATAAGGCTTAGATCTTTGCATTGCCTAGTGGTCCTGCACCAAAATTGTTTAAATCATACCAATTTTGGTCCAAGTTGGACCCGCACCGGGGTCACTTGACCTACTGTTTTTAATACAGCAGTGAAAGTTGAAATATATGGATAGTTTTGCATGGAAAATTCACTTTTGACCTTGATTTACCTTGAGCTAATGACCATTTCTACTGTGTTTGATGCTACATCAATGAAATGGTAACTCAATGGATATTTTAACTCAATGAATAGTTTTGCATGCAGATTTCAACGTTGACATAAGCTGACATTGACCTTGTCTTAGTTTCCTTTTTTCGAAGACTAGCAAAGTAATTGAACCATGTGTTCAGTTTTTAATGCAGATTGCAATATTGACCTTGGCTGACCTTGACCTTTGGCCTAGTTTATATTTTTCAAGCTAGAGGCATGACATTTTGTGGTGCTATTTATACAACACGTCAATATATCCTACAAAAAACATGAGCGTCAATTTGGTAGGTAGTTGGTAGTTGGATACGCAAAAAACCAACTACCTACTAGTTATTCGTAATTAAAAACTATATAACAGCTGGTAGTTGGTAACTCAATACACTATTACCAGAATGAAATGTTCGAACACACGATACCCTTTCCTTAACCTCAGTTGGTTATTCGTGCGAATCCCCAACTACCAACGAGAAAGAAGTTGGTAATTCGAACTTTGCATTTTTTCCCCTCAAAACAGAAAGTATTTTTCCGGAATAAATGTAACGGATATATAACAAGATAGATGTGTTCTACAACATGGTAACAGCCCATTCTCCCCACATCCTCCAGGGGACTCAGTTGGTTATTCGCGCGAATCCCCGACTACCTACTCGAAGGTAGTTGGTAATTCGAACTTTCCCCTCAAAACAGAAAGTATTTTCCCGAAATAAATGTTACTGATCTATAACCAGGTAAATGTGTTCTACAACATTGTAACACCCCTTCTCCGGAATACATGCAAAGTTCAACATTGTAACACCCCTTCTCAGGAATACATGCAAAGTTCGAATTGCCAACTACCTCCTGGTTGGTATTTGGGGAATCACGCGAATAACCAACTGAGTCCGCTGGTGGATGTAGGGAGAAGGGGGTGTTACCATGTTGTAGAATACATCTGTCTTTTTATATAAACGTTAAAGTTATTCCCGAAAAATACTTTCTGTTTTGAGAGGAATATAATTATGCGATATCCGAAGGGCACACAAGACTTTAACTAGGAGTTTCTAAGTACAAATCAAGAAACATTTTCACAGAGTTATCTTCTCTTGCTTACAGATAGGTCTATGATGGTACATAAGTACTCCAACTTTCAAAATGGTTAAGTCAACAAGTGGACAAGAATGCAAATTTTAACTGAGTTTCTAAGTCAAAAAGGGCCATTATTCAAATAAAATCCTTGACAGGATTACCTTCTCCTGCCCTTGTTTGGGGAACATGATGGTTAACAAGTATTCCAACTTTCGAATTAATATCTCAAACAGTTTAGTCAAAAAGTGGACTGGTACGAAAAACTTAACCAAGATTCTAAGTCGATAAAGGGCCTTAATTTTTAAAACAAATTCATGACATAGTTTCCTTCTATTGACTACAGATGGGGGTAATGATGTAACAAGCATTCAAAGAAATATCTCAAAGGGTTAAGGCAATAAGTGTATTTTACCCATATTCAATGTATTTTCTAAGTAAAAAAGGGGCATAATTCTGTCAAAAACATGCAATGTCAAAACATTGTTAGTAAATTAAGGTTCCGTAAAACTTGTCAGTTTAATACCTAGAGACCAATAAAGAGTATTATCTGTTCAACTTAAAAAAAAGCATTCTTGACAACTGTATTTATGTATGCATAGAAGGGTTCTTACATTTGTTTAGTTTTAGTTTTGAGAAAGTATTTTCAAATTAATAGCTGAATAAAAAAATACTGCATACAATTGAAAATACTGACTATCTTGAGTATGAATTTTCCATTTCTCATGAAGCTAATTGACAGTGTTAGTTTACATTTTCAGTTGTTCTTTAAATCTAGTAATGTTTAAAAACACCTTTTTATTTGAATATCTGTCAGAAGTAAAGTCTGAACTTTCCACTTACTTTTAACCTGTGGCAAATTGAAAATCATGAAATTTCGCTTAAAGTGTACTAGCTGTATTAAGACTACATAATACATACTCATAATAGTAAAAATAAAAAAAAGCAACTGTCTCAATGTATGATTCCCTGGGAAAAGTTTTAAATAAGATCATATTCAATCCTATTCATGTCTTACCTAGCTTTTATGACTCAAAGAACTGTGTTGCATAATTTGGTTTCCTGTTAAATGCAGGTGCCAGATAAGTACAGGTTTTAGATCTGAATGATATGAATGTTCATCTTATCAAGACCATGCACCTCAAGGTCGAGGTCAAAGGTCATGCGGCTATATTTCTCAAACCTCTTGAATGATTTTTGAAGGTTAGGTTGAAATGTTGCCTTGATCAAGGTCAATGTCACATTTTGGGAGTCAAAGCTTATCAGACTCCCTTGACCCTTTGTAAGGTTAACATTAAACTTAGGTCAACTCATCAGAGTATTGTGACACGTAACATATATGTTCGAACTGTGACAGCTAAAGATCAATGTCACAATTAAGGGCCAAAGTTCATGAGGCTATATTTAGTGATAGCTTTTAATAAGAATTTAAAGCCTGTTCCAACATATTTTGGTCATTTTAACAGTTCACCTAACCATTGTTTCTGGGAAGAAAGAATTAGTACTTGACTCCTATTCTCCATAAGAAACTGCCAACTTCTCTCATAAAGAGACATGGCTTAGATCGAACCCATAACCATCAATCTATGCATGAGAGGTTTCAGTGATTTCAAGTCAACTTTAACCACATGACCACGAATGCGGACTTCGGTAATATTGTTCCTGTTATATGAACCCATAACTGCTTCCAGTTTTTCCTGCCTATAAACAGTATTTGTATTGAAATGAATAGAGAATTAGGATCTGGCTTGATTCTCATTCATGAAAAATCTAGAGACATTGTGTTATACTTTTACAAAATGACAAGCTACTGTGCTAAAGATAACTACAGAATGATTTTATGTGCTTTAACTATCTCTTATATAGCTATTCTAAGTGGTTTTGTTCAATATGTACTTTTATTGAATCTTTTGAATCTGTCATCGCTCTACTAGTACTTTCAGGGCTTTGATTTAGAATACGTATGAAATAAAAATAAACTATCACTGGCTGCAGGTGCGGGTCTCGGATAACTGTTTTTGGAGTTAATTAAACTCTACGCCTTTTTTTAAAGATATTTCTTATTTATATCAATGTTCTTCCATACAGCTGAAGGTATTTATTCTGATTTGAATATTGACATTAATCAAATACTGAATCGCTTATATTTAGATTTTTTGAAGATTATGTTTGATATGTAAACACAAATTAAAACTATTTTTCGTCTTAGAAATTGAGGGGTGTGATTAACTATTGTATCCAAGTTTGGTCGAAATCATTTGTTTCTCATTATACCCTGCCAAAGGCGGAGTGATATAGTTTTGGCGTTGTCCGTCCGTCCGAAGCCCTGACTAAAGAACCAACATGTTTATAGATTGCAATAATACTTAATACTGTGATATTGGTACTAGTAATTAAAGTAATACTTGAACCTAATTGATCATTTCATGTAATGTGCTCTACGTTCATGATAAATTTATTAAATAATATAGTACATGACATATTGTGTCGTGCCACCAATAACAGGGACCACAATAGAAATACGGTGAAATTTATTTTCCCTTTTTTGTGTCATCCCTGGTATTGATGTACATTTCATGGTCTAGAATATATGTTTGATTATAAATAGCCTGTTTGCCATTGGTTACTTGTTATATCATGCATCTGTTTTATTGCCGTGTTTATATGTGCATGTGCACTGTTACCAAAATAAATATCTAGCTATTGAAATATAATATTGGCATGTTCTAATTATTTATGCAAATGTTTAAAACTTCATAATACGTGTACACAATAGGCCATATTACATGTACCCCCCTTGCTCGACAATTTGTAAACCCCAGAAAAAAGCAGCCACAATATAAAAGAAACATTTTATATGAGCTCAAACTTACACGAGGTCAGAGTTAAACCGCACCAAGCCTAAATAACTCATAAGATATATTTTTCTCTTGTAAAATTCCACCTGTTATTCTCTCTGGGATTATTAATAGAATTATCCAAAAGATGACAGTACTTTGCTCAGTTATGTATTCTCAAAAGATTTTAGAAATACTACCTGTAATTCTTGTTTTTTATCAGAAAGTGCATGTAAATAAAACCTTTGTACCGTGACAAAAACTGCAATAATCATGGTCATAATTGTTTTATTATATTTCTTTTTTGTAGAGATAAAAATTTTGTTGTACACAACAATCCAAACAATAAAAAGTGGGAGCATTACTTTAAGATAATTGAAAATATTTCACATTCTTATAGGGAATTCCAGTCTATAGGCATGACATTGGTAAAACAAAAATTTGAAACCTCTGAAAACTGAAACAGACATGTTAATTTGAATGAGGAAAATAAAAATGTGTATACAAAAATGTCATGTAACTAGGAATAAAGTACGAAAACATATACGTTTTTTTTAAAAAGTGCATGCCACCCATACACATGTTCCTGTAAGGTCCTTGTTTTACTACAGTAATGTTTACTGCTTAAATAATTATACATGCAAATTAATATAGAATACTTTGATTCCTAAACATAGTGAATAATCTTTATACAAATTAACATTTATTATCTGTGTTTAGTGACTCCCTGCGTATTTTCTGTGTTGGAAGGCCGCTGTAGACAATCTTTACTGTAATTGTCTCGGGTCGAGGTCCAAGTAAGGCACAAGTGATCTAAACCAGGGTTGTGACTATTGACCTTGTCTTTATCAAACCATTACTAATACCTACCGAAAGAAAAGAAGATCTAGAGTACAAAGAATGATTATTAAGACCAACCATCTGTCCAACGTTCCAAATGTTACGGAAACAACGTGCAGTCTAACCAGGAACAAGAACGTACCGTGACACAGCGCAATGCGGTACAGACTTCCTAGTAAAACTTTAAATAGATTTCGAAAAATGATTAACAATTAATTTGTTAATTGCGTGTGTTATTCAAACTTGATAAAGAAATACAAACTTGATCAGTGTTATGAAAATTATTGATTGTACTTAATAGAGGCCTATTTACAGGTAAAGTTTATCTAATTGCTGAATATAGAATAGGTATGAATAAAATAATGCCATTTGGAAAGAACATAGCAATTACATATACCCTACCAAATTGGTATTCGGATATTCGGTCAGCCTTCCGAACGAATTTCTGGATATTCGGTCATTTGAAATGTACTTAAATCTGATACATTTTTGATCAATTTGTCACATATTTTCGCAATTAAGAATGTATAGTTTACATTAACCCTAGCCAGGCGAATATTCCATCCCGAGAACTTACTTTTATAACTTTAAGTCAGAAAATTACTGGCTATAAGATTCAATAATGCATGTCATAAAATTAGCTAACCCTGTAAGGACCCTTGTACTAATTTCGGTTTCGTTTTCTTCGTGACAGTGTCGTAACACGGACATTTACTTTCTTTTTCTGTTGCTTCATGGGAAATTCATTTCCAGTAATAGATCTGCAGTAGGCTATATAGGACTGGGTAAGAAAAGCTGCATTTAAGAATTTTTTTTAAAGTTTTTCATTATTGTTTGTAAAACGAAGATACTTTATAATTGCAATGGCTTAAATTAGCGCCTTTCTCATCATGTATCATTGTGACGTCAGAATGCCTCCAAATGCAGCTGTGGCGATATAGAATCTCATTATTTTTCGGGGAGAAAATAAGAACGTGCCCCAATCCACATAGAAACATGTGTTTTCCAAGTTACGGCCCTGATGACTTATTTACTTTTTCATTTGTTTTTTATCAAGAAGTCATTTTTGTAATGCATTTCATTTTTAAATTATATTTGTGAATATTGTTCATGCGGAATTTTAGCTATTCTTAAAGCGGAATATCTAAGAATTTCTTTTATCGTTGGTACATGATTCATTTAGTTTTATTTTGTGAGAAAAGCAGGTCAAATCAACCAATGTTTTTGCATTTTTGTGATGTGGACTGCTTGGACAATTAATATAAAGGTTTTTTTAAAAATCTGGATTAGGGCCTACTTCACTATGCACTTCCAACAACCTTAACTATTATAAATGAAATAGTTCCCTTTTTCAGATTTAAAATGATATTACCCTTTAAAACGACCCTCATAATTTAAGAAAGATATTGCTCGCTGATTATACTACTTGAAAAATGAACATTGTCAAACAAAAATATATGAATGTGTATCAAAGTAACATAGAGAAAAACAGTTCTTTTTTGACTATCCTAGTAAATAATGGAGATTCCATAATTTCCGTTAGGTATGTTTTAATCTGCATCTTTTCAAAGCATTTACTGTGTTTGACCATAGCCAAGTATGGAACTTTTGAAGGGTAATATAATTGGATTCAAGTATTGCGTTTCATACAAACGCAATTATTTACGGGTAATTTACATTTGAAGTATTTATAAACAAATTAAAGCAATTTGCAAAATATATGTAGCAGGTATCGCACTTCATAGAGCAGGACAACTTAAATATAGAACCCAGGATAAATTTATAACAACCAATACCTAGTTGTTACATTTACACTGTCTTTTGTGCTTATAACAAGCGATTTTTATTTTTAAACTATAGGTATCTTACATCTTGTTTTTTAGCTCAGCTGACCACGAAGTGATCATGGTGAGCTTTAAGGATCGGCGAATGTCCGTCTCCGTCCGTTGTCTTAAGTGGCTTCAGATGACTTTTTCTCATACACAACTTTATCAAACTTCATTTGAATTTCAATTAGCCAGAAGCACACTGGCATTGGGCTCTGATGGTTCGAGTTTTGACTGAACAACTTGACCGCCAGAGCTAAACATAGACATTTCTTCTCTTCTTCTCTAAACCCTCATGGCACAGAGATTAAATATTACGCATGTCGGGTCACTTGATTTTTCATAGGTTTCGATAGGAAAATTTCAGATATACTTCTTTCTATTCTACATTCAAAATATTTTAGCCCTGGGCCTTGTGCTTTTTTTACAAGAATTGTTTTGAAGTATTCCGCACACAAGACTATGCAAAATCAAGTGTCCCCCAGGGCGCGATCAGTTTTGACCAGGGATCATGATTTGAACAATTCTGATAGAGGTCTTCTCGACTATGCTACGTGCAAAATATCTTAATTTTGTGCCTTCCCTTTTCTAGAAGAAGTTTTTTTTTAGCTTTTTCACATTATTCTGCATGGGAAATGAAGTTCTTTGAGTTTCTTGCTAGAAATATTCCTGCCAAGTTTCAACAACATTTGGTACTCAGTTTGGGAGATGTTGTTTGAAGAAATTGTTGATGCACGAATGATAGTCACCACACGATCTCAATACTGTAGTTTACCTTGTTTGAATGCACCAGTTTTGAAAACTAAAATACTATCAAGTTTGAAGAACGCATAAATGTACAGGTATTTTCAAGTGCATCAGTAATTTCATTAAGTTATATTAGAATCGAAGCAATGAGTTTTTTATTCTTGTAGTATGGCTCTGTAACCGGCTTACTGTCTGACCCACATACAGACAATATTTGTACTGAAATATATATACATTTTGGGCGGAGCTTAGCTCTGTGATGTCAAAGCCACACTTATTGGAAAAGTATGTCAACACATAATTTTCATATTGGAGATACAGAGTCAATGTGGAAAATACAACTTGTTTTTATAGTGAAATCGGGACATTTGGTTGGATCGGAAAGTAAGGCAAACAATAAACAAAATAGTACACCCGACATATGTATTTGGATACATTTAGCAAAATTGACCAATGCCACTTTAAAGTCTTCGTTCCGGTTTTGTGGTTGTTTCTTTGTTTTGTTCTTCAGCCTAAATTTGTTTAAGAATATATTATAGTTATGTAGACACATTTTTTTCTATTCGCTTGTTGTTTTTACTTTTTTAACTTGCCGTTTTTTTATTTTAAAGCTTTTAAAAAAATAATGTAGTTTACTTTTTTAAAACACACTACTCATAACTGGCCTCTGCATATTTGGGTCTGTGGTAGAATAGGTATATTACCCCACAGAGTTGGTAATAAGCAAAATTAACTGAACAAGGTAGCTTTAAGAATTTCGGTTAAGTCTCGCCACCACAACATTACCCATGTAATCATGTACCCAGTAAACATCTCTATTTCAGAAAATGGCAAGGCTTTGTGAAAGTCATTTGCGAACCTTCGAAAATTATCATCACACATTCTTCATAGAGGTAACTGGTCTTAATGAAGAAAGTAATCTTCAATTTCTCGGAGAATATCTCTGCCATGGAAAGAGGTCTGATAACAATCAACCTGGAGTCTCGGGTCATACTTTAGACCAGACCAGTGACAGCAGAAGTATTTACCATTATTTCTGCAATCGTGCGAAGGCCATAACAGGTGTGTCTGGTGGTATGATTTATAGATGCAACAAGGACGTTTACTTGTATATCGGATTCAACAACCCTTTGCTTTGGAGCTGTAAAGCCTTTGTGACACTTAAAAAAGAGAAACATACAGCGAAATGGGCTTACGAGCAGCTGGAACACAACAGAGACGAGATGACAGGTACTTGTTGTGGATGGAAAGCGGAGGCAATGTTTGTATATTTACATATTTCAACAAATATTATATTATATGCTTTTAATGTCCTGGATGTTGTCCGAATTTAACACATGCAAAAGCAGTCTTACTATTTTGACACTTGAGTCCTCTGTTAAATTTGCGCAAACAATACTTGCAAAACGCAATGAGTACTTTTGTTATTTTGATATATACATATAGATTTTTTGTACATCCTCTTCTCTCTGTATATCTGTCTCTGTCTGTCTGTCTGTCTGTCTGTCTGTCTGTCTGTCTGTCTGTCTGTCTGTCTGTCTGTCTGTCTGTCTGTCTGTCTGTCTGTCTGTCTGTCTGTCTGTCTGTCTGTCTGTCTGTCTGTCTGTCTGTCTGTCTGTCTGTCTGTCTGTCTGTCTGTCTGTCTGTCTGTCTGTCTGTCTGTCTGTCTGTCTGTCTGTCTGTCTGTCTGTCTGTCTGTCTGTCTGTCTCTCTCTCTGAGCAGATACAGGTACCTCACACGACCAACCTTAAATGCAATCAGCACTTTAAACATAGTCGTTTATAGAATAATAGATTAAACATAGTCGTTTATAGAATAATAGATTTACAAATAGACTAGTGATAGAAAAGTGTTCTATTTAATCTAAAAACAATGTTGACATATATATTTCCGTCATATGTTTGTCCTTGTTCACGAAAGAGACAACGTTTCTACAATTATTGCAATATTATTTAAAAATACTGCGCTATATTTAAAGTATGTGCATTTGATTAAAAACAATGTTACTAGGAATGTTTTTTTCGAATAAAGGACGGTCACTCCCTTTCTTGGCAATTTTAGAGCTACAAGTTTTGTTTTTTTGAAAAAGTCACTGATTTTAGTATGCTTTGCAGCATCTTAATAATGAAAATGTGTGTATTCACTAAATGATGGTTTTTAAATTTAGGTAATGTCTTACAGTACACTGTAAAATGTGCATTTTCAAAAATTGCAATTTGTACATATTTGAAACAAAAAAATATTCGCATTTAAAGCATCAACAATCACTATTTTTGCTGTGTAATCGAACTAAATTTGAATTTCTTTCTGTTACTTTCTTTTCAGATTTGAGATGAGACAACCGCCCAGGTTGACGGTGAAATTAGTTAAAGAATACCGCTAAACACATGTACATATGATGTGAGAGACATAGTCTGCAACCTATCAGCAAAATTATGCCATCAAAGGCAGATACTAAACCAAAACAATTAACGATCACCAGTTTATAAAACTAATATTAACAAAAAAATAACGTCTGTGATTTTTAGATACAATTTTATAACAAGTTACCTTCATTAAAATTAATAACGATTTTTTATTTGATCTATGACTATTATTTATATAATGATATGTGGCGGAGCAGGCCCTTTGAGTGATAACCGCTCCGGTAATGGAATAATTGCTCGAGAGCAAAATTCGATCTAGAGCACATCTGTCAATATATCATTGGCTGCAGGTGCGGGTCTCGAATAACTGATTTTGGAGTAAAGTCAGCTCAACGCCGTTTATCTTTAAAAAAAAATCTTGTTTACAGTAATGCTCTTCCATGACAGTTGATGGTACTTTTATTCTGTCGTTTTAATATTGACATTTATCAAATATTGAATCGCTTATATTTGAATATTGGAGGATGATGTTTGATATGTAAATAATGATTAATATAATTCAGTTATTGCAAAGTATCATACAAACCGAACAGAACAAAGAAGGTCTTCAAAATGCATGCAAGGTTTGATACAGTAATACACTTTATAACCTATCTTAGTTGTGAAAACGTGAGGTAGTCAGTTTGTTAGGTAGGAGAATATAACGGTAAGAAGCTTGAATTATATTCTACAAGTTTTTAAAATGCATTTTTGAGCAAGCCTGAAGCGTAAATTGTTAAAGCCGTGTAAGATTTTTGTAAGCACTTGTAACTTTATTAGTTTATTGGTATGGTATATTTAGCAATAATTGCTTTATTTTTCGACTAAAACTCGCTAGGTCCGTAAACTATGTTTAAATAATGAATATATTGAGTGTCATAAAATATAACGGGATGTGATTAGGTATCGTACCACTTGAAAATGTTCAAAGTAAAGTCTGTTGAAATTTATTTGTCTGATACTTTTCTATTTAAATTTCTATTGCGTAAAATATTTGAAACAAAAAACAAACAAACATATTAAGGAAATGTCGTACTCAATTCCAGGTATATTGACATCTTATGAGAACGCTTAAAATCGTCCTCTCGTTAGCAAAAACTAAAGAAGTCCATGCGCAAGGTTAGCGTAACCTCTGTAGGTGGGTCAATGGAAATTTTACTTTCATGTTACAGCTCAATCTATTTGCTGACGTATACAACACGCGCAGTAAACCGAAAGTAGCATAACGTGATGTACAGTGGTTTACAAAAACACATGTATGTATGTCGAGTGTGTAACAAAGTATGCCGGCTGTGCAAAGGATGTACAAGAAAATTCTGTTTTTATGCTAAAGTCTCATGTTTGTTCCCATTTTCCATCAATGACACACACTAAATGCAAAATCAGGTGAAATTAACCGAAAACACGGGATTTACAGAATTTAATACATACAAAAAAATTCTGTTTTTATGTTAAAGTCTCATGTTTGTTCCCATTTTCCACCAATGACACACACAAAAAGCAAATTAAGGTGAAATTAACCGAAAACACGTGTCTTACAGAATTTTATATATCATTTAAAGTACATAACGTAATAAACCGTATACATGTACGCGGGTTAAGACAGGTTTGACCTTCCATAGTGACAGTGACAGATACCGTATGGAACACGTTTTGTCTGTATGAATTTAAAGGCTATGCCGACAGCTCCTGAATGTTGAAAACTCAGACGTCCGGGATTGGGATTGTGTTTTGAGCGCGTGTAAATATTTTTTCATATACATAAAGCAGACATGTCGTACTCAATTCCAGGTATATTAACATATTATGAGACCGCTTAAAAACGACCTCTCGTTAGCAAAAAAAAAAAAAGAAGTCCATGCGCAGGTCAGCAGACAGGGTGACCCCTGCGCGTGACCTCTGTAGTTGGGCCAATGGAAATTTTACTTTCATGTTACAGCTCAATCTATTTGCTGACGTATACAACACGCGCAGTTAACCGTAAGTAGCATAACGTGATGTACAGTGTTTACAAAACACATGTATGTATGTCGAGTGTGTAACAAAGTATGCCGGCTGTGCAAAGGATATATGGCCTATCCGTATTAAAAGCATGGGCAGTAAGAGACCTTTGCAGAAAGTTTTTAGTCAAAGCTGTTAGAGGAAAGTGTTCCCACCAGGGCATAACTGTGTTTGTGGTATTCGGGGAAATGAGGAGGCGGACCAGTTTACCAGATAAAGGGCAGAACTTGACGAGTAAATATCTATCCGTGACGAGAAGGTAATAATAATCAAAGCGCTGTGAGCGCTGAAGGCCTGGGGGCAATAGGTTAACTCCCCGAAAAACAACTTTTGACCTGCGTGTTTTGCGCTGAACCTTACCCAAAGCGCGGGTCGAAATGTGCAGACGACGAAATTCAATATATGACACAGAATGAATGATTCACAAATATATGGGTGGCAGGGAAGTTTGTTTTATAATAAAACGTACGTTAAATGAAAAATAATCACATAGTCAACATTATAAATTGTTTAAGCCAATAAAAATAATTCGATCTGCGCTTTGTACAACTTCAAGCGATATGATCTGATGATGTGGATCGAAAATTATTGTGTACCAAGGACAAGACCTTGAAACAGAAAAAACAAAGCAATACCAGCAATGAATTATAAATACAGTACTGTACAATGTGTACAACAGAGAAAACCAAAAATGATTCTGGGTTACCTTGTAGTTGTAATCAGTGAAACCGTTCACTGGGCCTTGACATGCAGCGTCCTCGATAAATGGCGGGTGATTTTGATCGCGTGAGTTCCTTCTCGGGAATGTACGTGAATTATATCTTTTTTTTAGAGAAATTTATTTTTAGGTAAATATATATGTAATCGTTCGTAAATAACAAAGTTGTCAATGAAATAACATCGGAAATTTGAAAATCAAACTACAAACTCTTATATCGAGCTCCGTACGTTTCCGTAAATTTCCGTAAATATCCGTACTTTTCCGTGATATGCGTATAATTATCTTAAGTAATCAGCTAACAGCGCATTAATTTCTAAAACAGAAAAAAATGTGTAATGCAGTCCGTAAGCTATATACCTTCCTGCAATCGTTTGAAGTTGTATTACTCTTTTTATTTGATATATGTTCGTATCATATGCGACATTCAAACAGAAGATTGATCTGGTCTGTCGTGCACTACTTTCGCATAGCGCATGTTTACAGTTGTTATTCGCACATAGCACAGTTAAATTTCTTGCAGTGTTTGAAATGTGGTATGCTAACTTAGGCCTAGGGGACTTTCAGTCCCCAGGCCAAAAACTATTAAGCAAATCTGTTGCCCAGCAAGGATGCATAAAACATATACTGGACAAATGTGACATGGCACTCTGATAAAACCCATCTTGTGACGCAACAGGATCTGTGCCTACCTTTATTTAGAAAATTGACCCCATTACCACATTGTTTATGAAATCTGGCAAATCTAAAAACAAACCAAGTACCGCAAAGATGTCACTTATACTGAATTCTTTTCTCGTCCGCATTCTAAAGCAATGAACAAAGAAAATATGTTAAACTTTGTTTAAAAATCAATATAGCAAAGCCCGGCTCAATGTGAACACCCGGAAATTTTGTGGTGGGTCCGAAGAATCGAAACATACATTTTTTAAAAATGGCCTGACATACAAGCTTTATTATACTAAGACAACTTAGAATAAGGAAGATAAAGATATTAAGCCCACCAAGTTTGTAACACACATGGGAATACCCTATATAGTTTTGAAAAGTTTACTACCACTGCCTTGCTCCAATTTTAGTAATTCTGAGTATACATTTCTTTTGCAGAAAATGTCAAGACTTCGGCCAAGTCATTTGAGAACCTTCGAGAATTATCATCACACTTTCTTCATAGAGATGAATGATCTTCATGAAGGAAGTGATCTTCAGTTTATCGGAGAATATTTCAAAAATGGAAAGAGGTCTGATAACAATCAACCTGGAGTCTCGGGCAAAGTTTTAGACAAGGCCCACGATGGCAGCAGAAGTATTTTCCATTACTTCTGTAATCGTGCGAAAGCCATAACGGGTGTGTCTGGTGGTATGATGTATAGATACAACGACGTTTACCTGTATATTGGATTCAGCAACCCTCTGTTTGGAAGCAGTAAAGGCTTTGTGGCACTTAAATAAGGGAAACATACAGCGAAATGGGCCTACGATCAGCTTGATTACAGGGACGATAAGATATCTACTTGTTATGGATGGAAAGTCGAGGCAACGTTTTTATCTTTACATATTTAGACAACTAAACCATTATTCTATATGTTTAAAATTGTCTGAATGTACCGATTTAACGACATTTTTAAGCCGAGAAATAGTCGAATATGACTCTTACTATTATGATACTTGGAGCTCTATGTTAAGTTGTCACTGCCATACCTTTGTGAGGTCAAAACTTGTAGTTACATTAATATTAAATAGTTAACAAGAAAACTGTGATACAAAAGTATCACAACGGGCCTTAGAACTAGTCTTAACTTGATAAGTTATTGACAAGTCCCAGCTCATTGTTGTTTTTGTTTCTCCTTTTGAGAGACAGCTTCCTACTTTTTCGTAAAATGCGCAAAAATGTTCCACATATTATAACTTTAATCTTAAAAAAAACTTTATATTTTTAAAAAGCAATGACTACACTTGATGATACCAATACTCAAATTTCTTGTTAAAAAGAAAATGAGACAGATGAAACAAGGCAAATGTTGTTCCCTGGCATCAAGACGAAGAAATTCAGTTAACACTAAAAACTAGTGTAATGGTTAGTAAATGCCTGTTAAGGCAATGTATGCAACCACTCACGCTACACTAAGCAATTGAATAGATATATCATAAGCTGCTGATTACTACTAATTGTAATATAAGCTACACATTGAAGAATGATGTTAACCCATTCTATATCTTTCTTTTGTAGGCGATTTTCATTCATTTAATAATACCAGGTATGCGTGCAAAGAACTATCCACTATTTCACTTATATTTCTGTTCACAATAAAAACTGTTCACTTCTAAACGTGTGCAAAAAACTATTCAAAACTTCACTTAAATAATAAACATTTTCCAAAGCCGATCTAAATATGAGGGCCGCGTTGGCATAGAATGTTTTTGAGCAGATGCAGACATCTTACAGGACAAACCTAAAATCAAATCATCACTTTAATTATAGTCATGAATCGAACACTGAATTTACTGATGTTCTATTCAAACAATGTTGACATAATCATTTCCCTAATAGTGTTGTCTTTTTTCATGCAAAAACGTGTCTACAGGGTGATCATTAATATATGATAGGATAACAAAATTTGATAAGATCTTTATCTTTAAAGATATTCAATTGGGCAATGCGTATTATTTTAGCACATATACATAAATTTTGTCCTATGTGTAAAGTTATATGAAACACATTTCCAATTTTTACTGCAGGTGTTAAACGTTGCCACCCTAGTTCTCCAAAACCAACAATAAAAATATGACCCTATTGTCCTGTGAGCACTAAACGCCACCAAAACAGTCTCTTTTTCAATGCACAATGCCATCTCATCGTGGAATTTAGTCTTTTCAGTACTTAAATATATGAGATGTGTACAGTTTTTTGTAATTTTCTTCTTACCAAAGTTGGATTTTCTCCAATTCATAGTAAAGTTTGATTATTCATGACTAGAATCTAACTGCCATTTTGGAATTCGAAGGAAAGTATGACGTCATCATCGTTACCATGACGTCGTTTGACAAAATTTTGAATTTTAAAGACAAAATTTAATCAATTTTCTTCAAATCAATACTAAAATGAGACCTCTAGTGCAAAATTTGACAAATTAACTGTGATTTCTTATCCTATCATATATTAATGATCACCCTGTATATTCATTGAAACATCATTGAAAAAGAAAACCGTTAAGTCACTGATTCAGTAAGCTTTGCAGCATTTTTTAAAAGAAAATACATGTTATTATGAAAATATGGTTTTTAGATTTAGGAAATGTCTTACAATATATTGTAGATTGCTCATTTTTTCTAAAATTGTAATTTGTACGTACTGGATTTATAAAAATGTTTACTGTGTAATCGAACTAAATTCGAATTCCTTTCTGTTCCTTTGTTTTCAGATTTGAACGGAGGCAAAAGCCCGAGTTGAAGGTTGAATTGGGTAAAGATGGAAGTTCTCACCAAAGACATTTACATGTACATATTGTGTGAGAGACATGGTCTGCAACCTATTAGCACAATTATGCCAGCAAAGGCAGATACTAAGCCAAAACAATAAACGATCAGCAGTTTATTAAACTAATATTAAATAAAAAGTAATGTATGTTATTATAGATGAAATTATTTCTGTTATTTGAAAGTTTCAAAGAAGATACGAGGACTTAACTTAATAGTCCGACTTACATACCGGGTAGATTATCACTCAAATGCCCTATTCAGCTATTAGTTTTCTATGCAATACGTATGTGCATGTATCCCATTTGTCACTTATTCGGCTAGGCTCAGACACATTGTTTCCAATCACAGCTTAAACGTGAGTTATCAATAGAGGCCCTGATAACATCTGGTAAGCTTTGTGTTCTTGGCTAGATAAATATACAGTTTAGGTCCTCTTGTTTGGCATTGCACAAGTTGTGCTACATAAAGATGAAACATTTACTTGGGAAGGCGGAATAAAAATATAAAACAATATAAGAAATCATCATTCGTTCATGAAGTTTTATAAGTCAATGAATATAATTTAATGGTATCAGAAAACTATAAACAGAGAATAATCATAAACTACATATATATTAAAATGGAAGCTAATATTCTCCCTTAAAAGTACACACAATTACTGACATTGTACGTAAACAAAACATTTTATGTTCATTATAACATGTCTAGCATTTTAAAAATAAGGTATCCTCATCAGACTCTTTGTCGAAATCATAATTATTATCAGCAGAAACTGAAGGCTTAGTATGACTGGTGACAGTGCTTTGAGCAGTAGTGTGACTTTGTATAATGTTAGACATTTCTTGCTGTTTATGTATGTTAACGGTGTTTTAGTGATTGAGGGACATGTGATTTTTATGCCGTGTTTCGTTTTTCTGTTGGTAAAAATGTCAAAATGAATGAGACGAGTTTGCATATTTTATTGCTTACTAGAATGTAAACATAACTTGAAAAAATTTGACATGCGCTTTTGCCTAGATAATTTAAAAGTTAATAAAAAATTGTACATTTCTATTGTTTGTGTTTTAGCTCGATCGGGCTATTTTAGTCATGTAGTACAGATATGGCAAAACACGCTTTGAAGAGCTCAATTAAAATTTTTTGGAAATAAAACACATGAATTGTAGAATTATTAACTATGAAACGAATAAATAAGTGTATATATTGCCTTCAAATTAACATGCAACAACCGGTTTTTATACAGAGTCCACCTCCCGTGCCGTTTGGTGGTGGTGCATTCGGATATATGACATCATCACTCCCACCCCCGTGGGCAAATGAAATATTAGAAGAAATTAAAGAAATTAAGCAAAAACTACAATCTATTGACAAAATAGAGAAGCCTTTGAATTCTATAAACGCGAGAGTGGGTGACATTGAAAGTAAAATGAAAACTATGGATATCAGGGTACGTGAAACAGAAATGTTTTGTGACTTTCAAGCCACTGAAAATGAAGTTACTAAGAACGATATACGATCTACTAAAGAGGACATTAATACAAAAGAAAAGGCAAAGAGTTTGAGTGAGCAAAATGAAATCTTGGATGAAAAATATGGATTTAGAATCTCGTTCTATGAGAGATAAACTATTATTTTACGAGATCGAGGAAAGCGGAATTAAAGAAAACTGCGCAAACGAGATAAAACAACTTTTGCAAAAATTCGTTTAACATCACAAATGTTGATAATCTAACTTTTGATAGAGTGCATCGTCTCGGACATAAAAAAGGCAGGTGAAAAAAGAGGTGTGAGGAATGCACGAAGCGACAGAATTTGTTCATAAAAGGTTTCTAAGACGTATTTTAGGCGTTAGAAAGTCAGTCAACAAATCTTGAAGCACTTTACGGAGAGTTGGGAGATTCCCGGTGGTCATGTACCATAAAATAAACACGATTAACTACTGGATTTAGTTATTAAAGCACAGTGAATTATCTCTTGTAAAGAAAATATTTATGATGCTAAACACAGATACATATCTTGCCCAAATATATAAAGGCACAAATTGGGCTTTTCAGATATTTTCTTTTTGCAGGATCATGGATTCAATAACCGGATCAACAATTTGAATCGGACATTATTCCTTTTGAATTGATGAAACAGAGAATTATTGATGTATTTTTACAGAAATGGTACTCAAATATTAGTAATTCAAGTCGTTTAAATCTTACTGTATTGAAAATATGATTTTGAAATGGAAACATATTTAGAAGTAGTAAGTGATAGCAAACATAGATGTGCCCTAGTGAGATTCAGAACCTCATCACATAATCTACAAATAGAAGCTGGACGATACCCTATTACCACAAGAGAACATGGAAATTTCTTATCGTGCAGTATGGAAATATCAGAAACTGAATATTACTTTCTATTAGTCTGTCCTAAATACCGTGATATAAGAAACAAATACTTTAAACTTTATTACTGTCACTGGTCTTCAAAGTACAAAAGTGTTATTTTCAGTTAGTCAAAATATATATATTATGCTATGAAAGTACGAATTTCAGAATTCCACTTATTTGCTGAGGCTCGAGTTTGCATTATACACTTGCAAGTTTACAGATATACAGGTGGTGTGAATTATGCTAATATTTCATTTCATATAAATGTATTATGTCATTTTCAGGCATAGAAACTTTATGAAATCTACATACAAAAACACACATATCTGTTGAAAAAATTACAATATGCACAAACCATTGTAACCTAAACATACAATGTTTAGGGAATACTACTTTTGATGATAACGATTAAAACTTGCAAAAGTTGTCTCCCTTGGACAGAACTGGATAATTATCATAATTATATGTTTACATTCATCACAAAGCGACGATATCACACTGGTGTTCTTCTGTAAACTGTTTTTTGTTTTCATTTTATCTGTATCACTATATTTTCTTCATTGTTATAGGCTGTAAGAATTGTATTATGCTTTATGCTGAATAAACTATTGAATTGAATTGAATTGAATATATTAGCTCGATCGGGCCGTTTACCACGACGTACTCAGCCTGATAAATGCCGACATAAAATCTGAATTTTGCATTTGACTTGGCCTTTTCTCCTTGAACAACTTATAAAATTGGATCTCCGGGAACAAGGACAATTATACAATATGTTAAATTTGATTCATGAGCAATTGTCAAATGTGCAGAACAGAAAAGTAGATGAATTGTTACATGCCGTTGTATGTTTAAAATAGTAAAACATTTATCTAATATTTTATAAACTTGTGGCCCAAAAGGGCCAGTATCGCTCTACTGATCTGTCTGACTGGATTGTTTCGAGTCAGTTTTGTGAAAATCTTTTGCAATGTTACCAAGGAGTTCACTATGACCTTGACCCACTGACCCCAAAAACAGTAGGGATCATTTTCTCAGTAAGACCAATAATCCTATGACGTTTGAAGACTGTGGGTGATGTAGATTTCAAGATATTGAGTGGAAAAGTTTTTCAAAGTTCGGGTAACTGTGATCTTGACCTTTGACCCACTTACCCCAAAAAACGAAAGGGATCATCTACCCAGAAAGACATATCATCCTTGTTTAAAGTTTCAAAACTGTGGGTCAAATAGATCTCAGCGGAAAATATTTTCAAAATTTGGGTCACTGTGACCTTGACAATTGACCAACTAACCTAAAAATCGATAGGGATCATCTACATTATACAGGGAACCTTCTGAGCAAGTTTGATGAAAGCTAAAAGAAATCTCTGACCCATATAGCGTTATCAAAGAACATCTAACGGAAGTCACTGTGACCTTGACCTTTAACCCACTGACCCAAAAAAAGTAATAGGGATCATCTACATATTGCAGGAAACTTCTGGGCACGTTTGATGAAAGTTAAATGAAAACTCTGACTTGTAGAGCGTTATCAAGGAAAATCTAACGGAGGTCACTGTGACATTGACCTTTGACACACTGACCCCAAAACAATAGGGAACGTTTACATGTTACATGAAACCTTATGAGCAAGTTTGCTGCAAGTTGAAAGAAAACTGTGACCCGTAGAGCGTTATCAAGGAAAATCGTACACAGGTTACTGTTACCACTGACCCTGAAAACAATACGGATCATTTACATACTGCAGGAAACCTACTGAGCAAGTTTAATGAAAGTTGAATGAAAGTTTTGACCCGTAGACTGTTATCAATGAATTGCTATCGGAGATCATTGTGACCTTGACTTTTGACTCACTGACCCCAAAAACTATAGGGGCCCTTTAAAAGTTGCAGGGATCCTTTTCAGCAAGTTTCATTAAAGTCAAATGAATACTGCGACCTGTAGAGCGTTATAAATGAAAAAATTACGGACAGACGGACGTCGGGCAAAGCACGATGGCATAAGCTCCGCTGGACTTCATCCAGTAGAGCTAAAACAAAAACACGCTTTTCATGCAATAAACCAATGTCTGCTTTTGCAAATGAATTAGCTCTGTTTTGACGATTACCGAGTACGGTAAGTTCAGCTTTGCTGCATTAGGTATACATACATTCTTACTTCATCAATTGTTTACACTTAATTACAAGACAATCAATTATATTTCGTTGTAAACTTCCGTTTGTAAAAACTGTTTTCTTTCACATTTCCGTAAAAATTTCCGTATCTTTTTTTCTTTATTTAGCAAACGTTTAATTTTAATCTCTTGTAACTGTATTGTTCTTTTCTAAATGCATTTAATTTACATCTACAATGTAGCTGCTATAAGGCACAGCAGGCCCGGGCCTACATATGGTTTGGAAAATGAAAAATGAAAAACTGAGGGGTAGAGGTGTTAAGAGTGTAGTCATCGGCAATGTATATGTATGATATTGTGTTTTATCATTTTACATGTGTGATAAATATGAAAAACATTCACGGACAGCTAAATTATAGTCATATCTAAGTTTTTCAGCGCCTAAATTTAGATTTTGAACACGAGACACGGCCGATGACATTCGTTGTTCAAATAGTGCTAGTCCGTTGTTCAGGATAACAAAAAGCAATGCCATCTGATTGTTCCACATCTTGTCTAGTCCGTCAAATATTTAGTAATGCGGTGTCAATAGTTTCAATTTATCTGGCCGTACGACCTATATATTCTTCAATCTCACTCTGTGGTATGTTCGACTATGCAACGTGATCTGAAAGCATTTCACTCCAGCGATTTATTATAAAATACAAGGTGCTTTAAGTAATAGAGAAAACACAAGCGTATCTGATATCAGATACGGCTATTTGTTTTGTCATATACCGCTATGCCGCTATCAGTTTTTGCAAAACATTTTGCCCCCAATTGTGTTAATTGGTGGAATAATATTCCTCAGGATTTGAGAAATGTTAATTCTTCCAATATGTTCAAACATGCCACCAAAGTCCATCTAATAGTCAGTTAGTTTTATTCCCTATTTTACATTTTACTTTTTAATTTAAGTAATGCTGATGATTTTTAAGTTTGTGTGATATAACACTGTTATTTCATACATGTTTATGGGTTGCAATAATACTTAATACTGTAATACTAATACTAGTAATAAAAGTAACAAACTGTGATACGCTTGAATCTAATTGATCTCTTCACGTAATGTGCTCCGTGTTCATGATAAATTCATTAGGTAATATAATACATGACTTATTGTGTCGTGCCACCAATAACAGGGACCACAATGGAAATACGGTGACATTCATTTTTTTGTGTTATCCCTGGTATTGGTGTGCATTGCATGGTCTAGAATATATGTAGGCCTATGATTATAAATAGTCTGCTTGCCATTGATAACTTGTTATATTATGCATCTGTATGATTGTCGTGTTTTATTTGTACAATGTTACCAAAGTAAATAGCTAATGAAATACAATATTGGCATGTTTCTTTTTATGCTTTATGTTTAAAACTTCAAAATACGTGTTCATGATAGGCCGTATAACATCACCCCCCTTGCCCCACAGTTTGTAAACCCAGAAAAAAAGTAGTCAATCACAATAGAAACAATATAAAAAGAAACATTTTATATGAGCTTAAACTCATGGCATAGTTAAATTGAACCAAGCCTGAATAACTCATAAGATGTATTTTTCTCTTGTAAGATTTCACCTGTTAGTCTCCCAATGCTTTATTTCTTGTTCTATCTAGAAGACGGTTAACCGTTTTTACTCACTACACAGTTATATATTCTCATATGATTTTGGGAATACTATTTTTAATCAGCAAATTTATCCAAATAAAACCTTTGTACCGTAACAAGAACTACAATAATTATGGTCTTAATTTTTCTTCAAAATATGCCCGAAAATGCAGCTATGGCGATATAGAATCTCAAATATTTTCGAGAAAGCATGGCCCCTGACCCCCTACAAATTATGTACATGTATCTACAAATTTTATTTGTCCAGCCACGCCACTCGTCTAGTGACCAGAAATATGGCTCCTAAAATCAAGTTTTAACTATCAAACAGTTTATATCTACCTTTTACTATTTGTCAGTAATTAATAGTAACTATCAATCTAAGCTACTAACTATTTTTTTGTACAAAAAACAGATTGT